>JAQZBX010002567.1:0-71145 GCA_029593785.1 Cabassous unicinctus
TGCCTTGATTTGGACACTTTCACAGCCTCAGAAATGTAAGCTTTTAAGTTAAGAAACCCCCATTGTAAAAGCCAACTCATTCCTGGTATGTTGCATTGTCAGCCTTTAGCAAACTAAAACACAAATATATACTCGTAACGCAATAATCAGAGGTTTAAACTTCCATTAAATAGGTCAAAACACTGGAAATTTGCCACGAATTGGGAGCAAAATTTTCAATTTATAAAAGTGGTAAAAATGAATAATTTTGTAGTTATTGCTGGAGACGATTATGATAAAATAACATCAAGTAAAATAAGGACCAAGGACAATAGCTCACTCATCAATGACACCAATATTAAGAAGTATGATAAGATGATATTGATTGCTTGAAATAGGTGAAAGATTGCATAATATTACTTTGACAGAATTCTAAGTCAAATCTTTAGATTGAAGTCCCCAAAGTACTAAAATCTGAAGAGACAGAGATTTGATGGTAGTTTTAAATTGCTCTTGAATTACACCGACCAGAGTCTTCTGATACTCTTTCAAAAACAAAAAAAAAGGCTTTTAATTAGCTCCTACATTTTCTAAACCCCTCTCTAGTCTCTAAGGAAAGCTCAATTAATGGGAATTTGTGTCCATGACTTGTTAGTCCCTGCTTAGTAAAACTGAAATTTGGAATTGGAACTCATTATACAAATTGTAAATTGTGGCAGAATTCTAGATGCCAGATGAACAATTGTGGATTAAATAGCACAGAATGAAACATATTTTGAAATCTCTCAGAATATTGGTATTTTAATTTGTGTAATTTTAACCTTCATCCATACTTTCTCTCATACCTGGACCCAAAACCTCCTCCTCTTCCCTAAGCTGTTATATAATTGTCCTTTCTTCCTGGAAGTATTTTCTCATCCCCTAAGACTGTGTGAGGGTTCACTCTCTTGGTTTCCATCTCATTGGTGCTTACTTCTGTAACTTGTAACATATTGCACTGTAACTGCTGTTTGCATGTCTTTGTCAATTTGAATAGAGTGAAACTAGAAGCAGATTCTTTTTTCCTTCAAAACAAGTGGGCCTTTGCACAGAGAACACAGAACCAAAAAGTATGCATAAAAACAAAACGATGTATTAATACCACCCACCTGCTTGCTGTCTTCTAGGCAATGGGGAAGAAAATAGTATTTACAATTTCTCACCACTTTAAGTAGGGTAGATGAATGCTCACTGAATATGATGGGTGGGGTTGATGTAGCATTCTGAGAGTCCCAAGAAACTGGGCCTTCCATGTCTTGTCAGGGGAGTAAACTCACTCCTAACAGCAAATCTTATGGGTACAAGTCTTGTTGTCTTAACTGCCTTGGAGAGATGTCCACATTGAGTTTTATGGGAATAGCTGAATATAGTCCTGACTCATATGGAGAGTTGTCAGACATTGAGAACTGACATGCCTAGCTACCAGTAATAGATAAATCTAAACCCCATTGACATGACTTGCTTACATTTCAAACATAAAATTGGTGTCTAAACTCAAAGCCATCTATTATACTCTGAATGGATTAGCCAGTTTTATATTTAAAGTCAAATGAGCTTCAAAAAATAGGTATTTAATTGAAGGATCCAGCTCCCAAATGGAGAATGTCCTGGGAATCTCTACGAAGAAAATATCTCTATTCCCTACTAAAGTATAAGGCATAAGACCTTTAATGGTGGAACATTGCTTTGGTAACTGTAATAGTTACCAAAGCAATGTTTATAGTACCACATAGGTGCTTATTAATAGCATTTGAATAAATTCATGGCTCTAAGCTATCGGTATGGTGCTCCCTGGTGGTGGTAGCAACTCATAGGAGTCTGGTGTGTGATGACAATATGCTTGAGGTTTAAGATGGTGGCCTCTGAATTTAGTTATTTCAGATTATTTTTTTCTTTGTGTATTCAAATCATTTGGGTTAAGTCCCGAGACTAATCATATTTTTTAAAGTTTTCTTAAAATCAGACTATATTAATTTACTGAAATAGATAAGCTTTAGTAAAAAGCCTTAGAAGCTGCTATATATTGAATAAGTAAGAAGCATAACTTTTGGATTTAGATTTTTACTTAAATACCGCTGTAAGGCTTTGTCTGCTTTTTACCAATTGACTTGATATCAAGTTCTCCATAATTTCACTTAGACCCTGTTTTTTTTTTTTAAATTACCTTCCTGAGATGCACAAAGTTACAAGTGTCTTCATCAAAATGAAGAGGAAATTGAATAGGATATAAAAAACTATATAAATATATATATATCTATCTAAATAGGATAGAAAACTAACAATAGATCTTCTGTATGATCTGTATGATCCAGCAATTCCACTTCTGGGTATATACCCATAAGAACTGAAAGCAAAGACACAAACAGATATAAGCCCAGCAATGTTCATGGTGGCATTATTCACTATTGCCAAAAGTTGGAATCAGCAAAAATGTGCATCAACAGATGAATGGATAAATGTTTAAATGGTACAAACATACAATGGAATATTACTCAGCTGTAAGAAGGAATACAGTGCTAACACACAGGATAATATGGTGGTGCAGGTTTGACAAGTGGGTAGATTGGGGAAGGTGGGTTGGATGGCCCATGGAACTGGGGGGAGGGCTGGGGGAGACACACCAATGAGCAGGAAGGAGTTGGACTTCCATCCTGGGGAGGACCTATATGTTCTCAAACAGAGAGATGGGAGTCTCTTGAGAGCATGGGCAGTTCCTAATAGGGGAGGACAAACCAGTTTATCAAGATCTCAGTGTTGTTGCAAGTAACTATGAATCTTGTCATCCAAGGAGGTTGCCAGGTGGTCGTTGTGGGCACCGAGTGGAGGGAGAGAGGAAGGGAGGAATAGAATAGATGGAACAGCAGGTATTTAGTGGGTAATGGAAGTGTTCTACATGATCTTGCAATGATAGACACAGACCATGTTAAATATCATCAAAATTTATAAAAGCGTACGGTCTAAAATGTAAACAGTAATGTAAACCATTGACCATGGTTAGTAGCTAAGTTTCACTATTTGCATATCAGCTGTAACAAATGTACTGTCCACATATAAAAAGGTATTAATATGTGAAGGGGGGAAAAGGGGGACTATGTTGGTTATATGGGAGTCCCCTGTATTCCCTATGTGACTTTACTGTGACCTAAAACTTCTTTGAAAACAAAATGAAAAAAAGTAAGATACTGGGGAATAAATGGAAGAAAATATCATTGTACATAGAGGACAACAGATATTACAGTGATGAAAGGCAAAATATCATTTTTTAACATTTTTCATTATTTTAATATCCCAATTTTTAAATTTTGTTTTAGTTTTTAAAATTTTTTATGTATTTTATTTCTTATATTTAAACTTATTATTATTTCATTTTTCTCTTAATTGCATTTGGCTATTTTATTGGCTTCATTTTTGGAGAAGCATTGGATCACAGAAGGGTTAAACTGGGGCAGAGGAAGATCATTGGTGTGGGGTGTCAGTAATGGGGGATATATGGGAGTAAGTTCATCTGGACATACATATAAAGTATATAAATGTGTTCAAATGTTCACGGGGCATTGTCTTATTGGGTGGAGATTCACACAATAACCGACAGAATATTGAATTCCCATCCTGGAGAGCTCTGCCACATTCTCTAATTTAGCAGTAACAGTTTCCCAAGGGCAGGGGTAATGACTGGCAAAGGAGGTTGGTCCACTGATGGGCCCTTGATATTGACAAATATGCTTGTGAGCCTTTGCTTTTGAAATTGAAAATTAGCCTAGTGTTGTGGGGTGCCTAAGAGTTGCCTTCTTATATACTCCTTGTTGCTCAAATGTGACCTCTCTCTAAGCCAAATTCAGCATATAAATGCATTACTTTCCCCTCAGCCTGGGACATGACTCTCGTGGATGAGCCTCTCTGGCACCGAGGGATTATTACAAAGCACCAACTAGCAAAGCAACTGGAAAACAACCTTGAATAAAAGGGGGAAATTGTAAGGACAAATGAGTTTATATGGCTAAGAGACTTCAAAGTGAGTTGGGAGGTCATCCCAGAGGTAATGCTTATGCACATCTCAGCAGGATCTCATAGACTGCAGAAGTGGATACTGCCCCCAAATAGTGGGACTCCTGAGGGTTCTGGAGACACCTAGGTCCTATGGTCAGGGCAGATAGCTCCAGAGTTTAGTGCCTTGCTAGTGGGCCCTACTTTGGAGTGTGTGCTCCTGAGAGTGACAGAGTTGGACTCAGTTGTGTCTTCCCTACACATGGCTCATCTGTCCCTTCTATTTGATCCTATACTTGGTGCTGGAGTTGGTAGGTGTGCATCCAAGAGACTTGAATCTTTGGGCTGTCCATGTGCCAGCTGGGCTCTGAGCTTCAGCAGAGTTGCAATACCTACTCTCCAGTTCATTGGACTCATCCAGGACAACTAACAAGGAGGTAAGGATTGACAACCACCATACCAAGGAATTGAGAGAGCTGACAACTGCAAGAAGATAGTCCCATCCATTTGCTGTATAGGATCAAAGCTCCTGTCAATGAAAGTTGGAGTGGACATCACCATCCCAGAATACTCAGGATTGGGAAATGAACTATGGGCTAGAGTGGACTTACTGGTATTTTACTGTGGACTTATTGTGATTCTAGCAATGGAAGAAATTACAACATTAATATGGAGGCAGTGGCCACCAGATGCTCTGGGGGCAGGGAGAGGGAAAAACAGATATAATATGAGGGCTTTTTCAGATCTTGGGAATCGTCCTGAATGGCATTGCAATGACAGATATAGGCCATTATATATCTTCCCATAACATGCAGAATTGAGTGGGAGAGTGTAAACAACAATGTGAATATGGTCCATGCTCAGTGGCAATGCCCCAGGATGCATTTATCAATTGCAATGAATGAGCCACACTAATGAAGGGTGTTGTTTATGTGTGAGGGTGTGGTAAGTGTGGGGAGTGGGGCATATGAGAATCCCTATACTTTTTGTGTAACATTTATGTGATCTAGGTATCTTTAAAGTTATATATATAATATGTATATATTATATATTATATATATATATGAATTAGATGGGATAATGGATGTTTTAGTGTATTCCAGTAAGGAGAGGAGACAGAGGGATGGAAGGGGCACTCTTGGTAATCTCTGCATTTTCCCCTTGCCTGTTACCATTGGATATTAAGCAAAACATTGGGGAAAAGTTAGAAGATGTTAAATGAATGGAGTTATTTTTCTACCATTAGGCAAAATAGGAACTAGAAATACTATGACTAGTTACATTAAAATATCAGTAATATTATTTTTGCAGCAAATTTATTGACTTATGTTTGTAGACACTATGGTAAGAAACAACATATTTATTCATTCCTACTATCATAGAGAAAGGTCCTGAAAAGCAGTTTGAAAGGGCAGTTAGATGAAAGTATAGGCGGGGCCAGAGTATATCTTGTCTATAATTTAATTTATTCTTAGAAATGGCATCTTTCTCCCTGACATCTAGAAAACAAAAGGAAAATAATATTTAAGGCATGTTTGCTATGTTCCATATTCTGTTATTTGCTTTATTATTATCCCATTAACTTTATACAAAAACTCAACCACATCATGTGTCAAGAGTTAATGTGTCCTTTAGATAGGGTATTATAAAATATAAGTAAATGTGCCCCAAGCTTTCTTTAATTACGTATTTTATTTAATTGTGGAAAATTTGTGCTCTTTGTCAACTATTGCCAGATGGTAAAGAGCAGAGACCTAACAAGCCGCCTGCTTGCTCTTTGACAATAACTTTTAGAGATGTAAACTCAAGAGAAACAAAATGAGATCTTCCGTATCCATTCTCATTCCACAATATGAAAAGCAAGTGTTAGATCCAACAAAGTCCAACAAATCTCCTGCTTAACACATGCTTTATATTTTAATGTAAAGTGTTTTCTTCCATGACAATTATTTAATGGCATCACCTCCACTTGCTACAGTGACTGTTTGCTGGAATGTGGCTCCAAAAACATCCAAGAGGAAATGAAAAAAGAAGTGAATTGAAGAAATACTTTCAGGCCTAAATCTTTCTCCCATATAAGTGCCATATTCAATGTGTGATAGCCAAACTTTAGAGAAGATAAAAACCATGGTATTTACATTTTCATTTTTCCTTGAATAAATATATTAGCCAAGTTGTAAAGAAAAAAAAAAAAGGAGCACTACCCTTTCTAAGGGTGAGCAAGCAGAGGACCATTTTACCTAACAGAAAAGGGGGAAAAAAGTAAATATGTGTAATTTGAAACAGCTACTGTTAAAACTCATATGTATCATAACTCTATAAAAGTCATTCTATATATGGTTATCTGCATGTGCAGACTAGCAGAATAAAATTACTTTTTCTTTAAATCACAAAAAAATTAGCATCTAATGTAGATATCTGGGAAAATAAAAAACCTTTTAGGCCAGAGTAAAAGCCAATGCAAAATCCCTAATGTTTAAAAAACAGGAAGGAGTTTATAGTGGCTAGAAGGAAATGACTGGGGGCAAGATGTAGCAAGGGGCAAGATCAAGTTAGATCTTGTAGGACATTGTGACACTTGTTCTTTTTCTTCTGTATAAAATGATGCTTAGGACTTTAAAACTTTTGTTTTAAAAACGTTGTTCTGGCTGATGGGTTGGAAATAGACTGTAGGAGACAATGGATGAAGCAGGGAGCTAATTTGGAAACCTTTGTAGTAATTTAGTAATAGACAGTGGTCTCTCAAATTAAGGTGATAAAACTGGAGCTGATAAGACATGTTGATATATGGAAATAAAAGTAGACATTCTACATTTTAAGATACCTTAGGCAAATTAATAGATTGATAGTAGATTAGAAAAAATGTAGATAAGAAACTATTATGCATATATGTGTGCCATAAATTAGCATTAAATATATGTAGGAGTGTGTGTGTACATGTAATATGCTTTTGAGAGGTATTACAAATAAGCCATTAGCTAGGTGTTAGAGAGTGTAGCTGAAAGTCAAACCAGCACCAGGAGAAAAAAAAGAGAAAAGATTTTTATCTCTTTTGCCCTTAGGGAATGTGCAGTCCTTCATGTGAAATTTTCAATAGAATATTGAGCCTCCAAAAGGCACCAAGATAAAACCATCTTCTTCTATGTATAAACAATTTTGTAATTCTGTCTTTTGTAAAGGATTTGAATTATGGAGGAACTCCAAGGGAAGATTCTACATCAAGCCCCTGAGACCTTGAAGCTCAAAAATACATAACTTACATCATGCCACCTGTTATTACCTTGAAAACAAAGGGTGTTATTTAGATTCTCTTTTGCAGTTTAATGATTACCTTTGGGAAAAACCATAAATAAATATAATGATCTTTATCTGCCTGACTCTCAGAGATATTCAAAGATTAAGATTTATGAATACCCTGAGCTTCTCCATGCAAAAGAAAGAGTAGAGATTTTAATTCAAGACTAATACCTCTAATAGCAACAGTTATTTCTCTTTGGAAAACAATGGTGGGGTGGAAACCATGACAATTCTGATGCCTGTAGATGGAAGATGGGTGAGCATTGAATACATTTTGTTTTTAAGCCTTTCAAAACCCAGTTCTGATCCTGAAGTGTGGATGATTGATTAAAGGGTCTGTGTGGAAGGAAGGTAGAGGTTAAAAGTAGTGCTGGGATTGCAATGCCTCCATTCCCTCTGCATTTCCTATGAAGGAGATCCAAGTTCCATTCCTGAGTGAATGGCTTTCTTGCTGGGTATCCTTGGGAACCCAAAGGGCTTCTGTGGGATTCTGTTTCCATGTAATTCTGCTACAGACCAAGTATTCATGATTTCCACCCCACGCAGCATGTAGTCTGGATTGGTAGCCAGTATGGCATAGCTGAAGCATGGTGAGTAAAGGTTAGCAAACATAAACTGGAGTTAGGAGAGAAATAAACGGCATTAATGGCAAATTGAAGCAGAGAAAAAATGTTAATTTCTTGTA
Organism: Cabassous unicinctus; assembly: GCA_029593785.1. Lineage (NCBI taxonomy): Eukaryota > Metazoa > Chordata > Mammalia > Cingulata > Chlamyphoridae > Cabassous > Cabassous unicinctus. The sequence goes on from JAQZBX010002567.1 coordinate 7,985, forward strand.
CTTCTTGCTCCTTTGATACATTCCTTTCACTATTAGCTGATACCCTGCTGATGATTCTCATGTGCCTGACCTTGTCCAAGCATAGCCTGATCCAGTTCTTGGTAATAGTTACCCCAACTAAATCTCTGGTCTTCTTAGCTCCAGGAAGGGATTGGGTATGGTCTTGCATGGGAAAACTGGGTTCCACCTCAAATATGACATTACTTTCCTGTCTTCACAGATCCCATTGGAAGAGAATGGACATTGAAAACAGTTCGTTAGTGACAGAGTTTATCCTCAAGGGTTTAACAGAATATTCAGAGATCAAGCTCCCCCTCTTCTTCCTCTTCCTAGGAATCTGTATTGTCACTGTGGCAGGCAACCTGGGCTTGGTTACTCTAATTGCACTGAATTCTTACTTCCACACTTTATGTCCTACTTCCTCTTTAATTTATAATTTATTGACCTCTGTTACTCTTCTGTCATCACCCCAAAACTGTTGGTAAACTTTGTGTCAAAGATGAATATTATCTCCTATGGAGGATGCATGACTTAGCTCTTTTTCTACTGCTTCTTTGTCAATGCAGAATGCTATGTGCTGACAGTGATGGCCTGTGATCACTATGTGGCCATCTGTAAGCCAGCCCCTGTTGTACACGGTCACCATGTCCCCTCAGGTCTGCTCTTTGCTGACTGTGATTGTGTATGTGGGGGCATTTATTAGTGCCTGGGCCCACACAGAATGCATGCTGAGGTTGACCTTCTATAATGACAGTACCATCAACCACTACATGTGTGACATCCTCTCCTTCCTGGAACTCTCCTGCACCAGCACTCACATCAAAGAACTGGTGGTTTTCATGGTTGTGGGGTTTGATGTCGGAATTCCTGACCTCACCATCATTGTCTCTTATGCTTTCATCATCTCTAGCATCTTCAGCATTCGCTTCACTGAAGGGAGGTCCAAAGCCTTTAGCACTTGTAGCTCACATATTATTGTTGTTTCTATTTTCTGTGGGTCAGGGGTATTCATGTACCTTCATCCTTCTTCTGTTTTGTCCATGGACCAGGGGAAAGTGTCCACCATGTTCTATACCATTGTGGTTCCCATGCTTAATCCTCTGATCTACAGCTTCAGGAACAAAGAGATTAAAGTTGCCCTGAAGAAAAGTTTGAGTAGAAAAACATTTTCCTGAGTTGCATCAGTATTAATTATGGTAAGAGAATACAGATCTCTCTTTTTATTGTTTCATTTTCTCCTTACAGAGTTCCTTTATGCAGAAAGAAGTGAGATATAATGGAATCAGCATTGGATTTAGACTCAGAAGTCCTGGGATAAAGCTGTGAACAATAGGGGCATAATATTATCAGGATTCTCAGGAAGAATAATTTAATGTAAATGAAAGTATTGGGGCCTTTTTCACTTGCACATTTTTCAAAAGCTATTCCCTCAGGGAGAACCCTCCCATATGCTCTTCTTTTGCCTACCTCAATCTATCCATCCTTCAGGTGTTAAGCTGCCAAGAAGCTCTGGGGAGTCTTTCCTTGACAGATCAGGTTAGATGACTTTCAGGTATATTCTTACAACATTCTGTGCCTCCACTATTGGGCCTACCCCATTGTGTTGAAATTCCTTTTCTCCTTCAATAACTCCCCCACCAGAATTTGGGCAGAAACTATATCTTGTTCACCATGCATCTCTTGCATCTAGTTTTGTCCTTAATTTCCTGGCTTAGAGCAAGCACTAAATAAATATTACATTTACAATGGGAAACTTAAATTATAAGAAAATTTTGAGAAACTTATTTGCAGGAAAATGGTCACTTTTATACAAAGGAGTGTGTTGTGTAAGGAAGACTAACAGATTTATCTGCCTTGGCTTTTCAAAAATGGCCAGGGAATCACTTTAGAATATTATGGAGTATGTGTGGGATTTAACCATGTTTTCTTTTGCCTAATCTTCTTTGAAGATATGTTTTGCTTATTGAACAATGCTGCATACTCCATGATCTTATTATATTTGATTTTCTCTTCCTATAACACTGTTATTACTTGTTCCTATCCCTTTTTCTTATCTATTAACACTTTAGGTATCAACTCAAGGGAATCCCTGCCTAATCTGCCTGGCAACATTTAGATGCTCCTATTTTGTTTTACCTAGAATCTCACAATTGGGCCTAAACTAAAGGTCATAATAATTGCAATTTTCACATTTTTTGTAGTTGCCTGATTGTCTCCATGCTAGACTTTAAGTACTGTGCCAGTAAGCTCCACATATGTCTTATTCACTATTACACTGACATTGCTTAGCATAGTATCTGGTACTTAGTAGGGACTCAGTAAATATTGGTGGAAAAAATGAATGCTTATGACTATAATGTTATATTTTGAGTGATAAAAAGGTGGTGTTTGGATAGAAGAGCTTCTCAAAGACTTGTACCACTTCATTCTTCTAATATAATTTTTGTAATAATTTATTTTCATCGGGACTTTTTTCCTATCTTCCCTTAAAGCACAATAATGGAAAATGAAGCTTTATTTGGTTTTATCAAGGTTGTTATCTCTGTACATGAGTAGGGTAGACTTTCAAAAGCAGAACAGAGGTGTGGAGAAGATCATGATCCGTGATGTTAAACCTACCTGGGTTTGGCTTTCAGCTATGTCATTTGCTAAAAGTGAGACTTTGAAAAACGTTACTTAATACTTCCAGATCTTGTTTCTTCATCCCTAAAATTAGAATAGTATTTATTTCAAAGAAATTTTTATGAAGATTATAATACACTTGCTTTGGATTTAAGCTACAGTAAATGGAGTACAGTTCTAGATTTGCTGCTGTATAGCAGTGTCATTTCCCATTCTGGACCTCAGGTTAATAACTTGAAAAATAAGTTTGGCTGGATTATGTCCAGTGTTTGATACATTTTTAAAATCTTGTGATAACTGTCTTAATTTCTTCATTTATACAATAATAGGGATGGACTGAATCAATTATTAACAACCAGGCTATGAATTAGAACCATCCAGGGAACATTTAAAATGATGATTCCCTGGTTCCATCTCAGATATTCTCAATCAGATCATATCTATGAACAGGCCTCATGAATGTACATTTCAAAAGATTTTCATGAGATTATGGCATTACTGTTTGAGTGACTGGTGAATTGGAGCTTTCCACCATAACATTATGTAATCTAAAGCTGTATCTTGACAGGGGCATGTGTGGGAACTGGCACATTTTACTGAAAAGCAGATGTCTTGATTTCAGAAAAGTTAATAAACTAATTTATTGGTAAGTTAAAAAGTAGTGCTAAATATTGGAGAGTGGTTAGGGGAGATAAGCATCAGATCATGCCCCTTGTATTGGGAATCCACAAAATTGACAAGAGAAGTTTCATGCAAGTGGTAGAAGCAGAAACTTGATTGCAATTGATTAGAGAGTGGGAAGTAAGCAAGTAGAGATGTATGCATAGCTTACTTATTGTAGCAGTTTGGCAGTTTGATATAGTTATAAATTCCAAAAATAGATATTGGACTATGCTTGTAAACTGGTCTGTTCATCTGGGCACGATTAAGTTATGATTAGGGATTTGATTGGGCCACATCAGTAGGGTATTGAGCCCCACCCCTTGGTGGGTGGAGTCTCAAAGATAAAAGACATGGCAAGGACAAAGTTGGAGGTTTTTGAGTTGGAGTTTTGATGTTGGAGTCCTGATGCTGGAGCCCAAGGAAGTAAGCACAGAGAAGCTTGGTCGTGAGAAAGGAGAGAATGCCCCAGGGAAAGAGATGAACCGTTTGCCTGACAGTTCACAGCTGGCCTTGTGGAGAGAGGCAAAGCCTAGAGAGCCTCATAGTCTACAACTGACCTTGTGGAGGAAGCAGAGGAGCTGAGCCCGGAGAGGAACTGAGCCCTGGGAAGAGAGGAACTCAAGAAGCCTGAACCCTGGCAAACGTCGGCAGCTTCCTTGCTCCAACACGTAGCAACAGACTTTGGTGAGGGAAGAAACTTATGCTTTATGGCCTGGTAACTGTAAGCTTCTACCCCAAATAAATACCTTTTATAAAAACCAACCGATTTCTGGTATTTTGCATCAGCACCCCTTTTGGTTGACTAATACACTTATTCAAAATGTATTAGAAAAATTGATAGATAATCAGAAAAACACAGAAAACCAGGAAATAATCCCAAATACCTATAATATTTTAGAATACAATAATGAAAAGATAGCAATTCAAGTCAGTAAGGAAATGATATATCATTTAATAAATAGTACTAGAGTGGTATATTTGCTATTTAGAAAAAAATATATAGCTAGGTCATTACATTCTAAATATGAAATAAATGTTATGTGGATTAAAGAATTAAAAATGAAACTTTAACCATAAAAGATCTAGAGAAAATATATGTGAATTTTCATATTATCTCAGGCTGAAGGAGAAATCAAAGGAAAAACATTTTTAAGCCAAGAGTGAAAAACTTGAAACAATGAAATATGCAACAATAACAAATAAAAGACATTAACTTTCACTTCCTTCTGTATGGTGAATGAGAAACTCTGGTGGACCATTTTGGAACATAACAACTAGATCCTGCATAAAGTATAATATTCATTAAATTTTTCTGTGCACGGGATATATGAGGAATTGCCAAGGATAATAAGAAAGAAGGAAGAAAGGGAGGAAGGAAAGAGAAGGAAAGAAAGGAGTTAGAGATGCTTAAAAATATCAATGAAACTGGAGCAGTGATCCAAATACACATGTAGGGACTCATGTGAAGGCATAAGATTGTATCAGTCAAGCAGGCCAGGAACCAAGTCAGAGACAAAAATCTGGGTCTCCCAAATTAAATCTTAGAAAGCTAAAATGAGATAGCAGGGGTTGCAAAGTGGTAATGATCCTGGCATTTTGAAAAATAAAATACATACAGTGAAGAAATGTGTCATCAGCATCCTCAGTTTAAGCTCCTGGGTTTTACAAACCTTAAGATAAGCCAAAAATAATTTCATAATCAAAGCTCATCAAATGCAGAAGGGGGGAGAACAATATTTAGAGACTTATTAGAAAGAACAAATTAAAGATTTAGACTTTCAAGGATTTTAGATATTTGAATTATTAAATATATTACTCTGATACATGAAATGATTAAAGAACTAGGAGATAAAGTCATAAAAATGAGCAAGAAGCAAGATATTACACAAAAATTCAAAGTAGGGCTTTTAGAAATATAACTGCTGGAATAAAAAACTCAATTCAGATTGAACACAGATTAGAAGAATTTAAAGAAATTACTTAGAATGCAGCTCAGACACTAAAAGATAGAAACTATGGAAGAGGTTAAGGATTGTTGAGTTGGGATAGATAGAGCTCATAATTGTTTAATTGGAGTCCTACAAGGAGAAAATAGAGACCATGGTAGAAAGAAATTTGAAGGGATGATTGTTGGGCATTTTCCAGAACCAATGAAAGATATGAATTTGCCAATACAGACTTATGAGGGGAGATTAATAAGTAAGAAGTCCAAAAGGTAAAAGAGTTGGGGAGATCATGTAGAGATGCACAACATGGATGAAGCGGGGAAAGCAAAATTAAAGTCCATTCCTAGTCATTTTATTGATACTATCAAAAAGGAAAGACCAAGAAAATAACCTAAAAGTGCACAGAGAGAAGTCATATCTCTTTGAAGGTAATGACAAAATGACAGAAACTTCTTCAAACAAGAATAAACCATAAGGCAGCAAAATAATTTACTCATTCATTCATTTATTCATTCATATGGAAAATATTTATTATTATTCCTTGCAGTGTTCTAGGCGATAAAGATACAATAAATAAAACAAACCCAAATCTCTGTCCTCATGCCTTTTGCCTTATCATGAGCAAAATAAATAAGTCCACTACATAGTATGATGAAATGTGGTAATAATGGAAAAAATGACTGTGTTCTCTAATCATAATTATATCATACTAGAAATCATTTACAAAAACAAACACCCTAGGAAGTGGATGTGGCACAAACAATTGAGCTTCCACCTACCACATGGGAGATCCCGGTTTGGTTCCCAGTGCCTCCTGGAGAAGACGAGTGAGACAGCGAGCTCGTACAATGGGCAGGCGCTACAAGCTGACACAACAAGATGATGCAACAAAAGGAGACACAAAGAGGAAAGACAGTGAGAGACACAACAAAAGCAGGGACCTGAGGTGGCTCAAGCAATTCAGTGCCTCTCTCCTACATGGGAGGTCCCAAGTTTGGTTCCTGGTGACTCCCAAAGAGAAAATGAGCAGACAGAGAGCACACAGCAAATGGACACAGAGTAGACAGCAAGTGCAAACGAAGGGGAGGGGAATAAATAAATCTTTTTAAAAATAAAAGCAGCCACATCAACATTTATAGATTTAAAACTTAAGCTTCTAAATAAACTATGGGTCAAAGTGAAGGAATTATATGAATATATTACATATCAAAATATATGGGATACAGCAGAAGTAGTGTAGAGACAGAAATGAGAACTTTGGATACATTACAAAAATATATAAAATTAGTCAATTGAAAAATGACAACAGAATCAACTAAAGGAAAAATGGATGTAGATAATAAAAATAGCAGAAATTGGTAATAAAGAACACATAACTATAAATATACTAGAGATTAAATAGCTAAGAGAATATTGTGAATAATTTTAAGGTGTTAAGTTTAAAAAGCTAAGATTAAATGGAAATATTTATAGAAAAAATATAATTTACAAAAGCAGACTGAAAAAAACTATAAAACCTGAAGAAACTCCATTAAATCCCACCCATTAAGTAAATCAAATTTGTAGTTAAAACTCTCAAAAAGCAGCTTGGCCCAGATGGTTTTACTATGATTCTTCCAAACTGACAAGTTAACGTCATTGTAATATGATGTCTAAAACTTCCCCATCAGTACTTGTGGAGGAGACCTTCAAGATTTTTTTTTTTGAGGGGGAGGCCTGAATTGTAATCTTAAGGAGGTCATGGGCTAAATTTTCTGAGAGACTGAGGAGACACCAAGCAGCCATCTGGGTGTCTCCAAAGTCCATATGAGTGGGTAAAATATCCAGTCTGTTTTCCAGTTAACTTTTTCACCCCCAAATGGTAGCATTTGTTGACCTTGAGTCCCTGGAGACTCCCTAAGGGGGAGAATGGTGCTGAGGTTCCTGTGACTACAAGAAATTGAAGGGTTGGAGTGGGAAAAGAAAGGATTTAAAAGAGTTAAAGGGAAAGTTGGAGGTGGTAAAAAGCAGGAGGGAGGAGTAGGGTCAACTAGAAGAAGTCTTAGTTGAGCCAGTTTGGGGAGATCCTAAGTTTCCCAAAGGAATCATTGTAGTTCTAGGGAGGATGTAGTGAAGACTCATACCAATAATCAATAGGTCTTTAGTGAAGGAGAATTTCCCTTTGTGAGGTGAGGTGCCACAAAAACAAACCAAAACTTAAATGAGATCCCACAAAGAAGACAGAGGCCTCCCCAAAATAGCCAAGAAGAGTGCAAATCAGTGGAAGTGGTCAAAAAAGGCAAGAGGACTTCCTGCCAGGGAAGTTTCTTGCTCAAAAGAGATGAGCCAGGAAATAAAATCCTGCTCAGTGGAAGGGCCCAGAGAGGAAGGAAAGGTCCCAGTCAAACTGAATGGGTCAGGGAATGATTCCTCACTCTATGAAATCTCAGTATTGAGTACTCTTGGAGAATCAAAGTCAAGTCCTTACCATGCACCAGTGGACAAACTGTCCAGACCACTGGATTAGAAAAAAGTCAGACTCACCATGGATCCCTGATATCCATCTGTCAGGAGTACAATGTCTTCAGTGGTTATACCTGGTGTCCTAGGTGAAAGGTTCAGGGGTCCAGGGATGAATCTAACCCTATCCAAGACTCAGTTCCAATAACTCTCAAAGAAAATCTGCACCAGACAATGTTAAACAGGCAAAGATAACTTGATTCATAGCTACCATGGTAAGGGTGAGAGAATAGAACTCTACTCCAAGGAAGATAGGGGTTGGTTAAGATTTATAGTCATACTAAGGGCAAGAAGAAAGCACCAGTAGGCCATCGGGGTAAGAGGGGAGTGGGGAGTCGGGTAAGGTTCATAATTTAGAATATCTTGCATGAAAATTTGCCTTTTTCCTTTTCTATTTCTCTTAAAGTCTAAGCTGTTTTCCTCTCTAGTCCCATAGGTGCAAGATTAATTTCCAGGTGGTCAAGATGGCACAGAGTAGGTAGGGGTGTATGAGGAGCAAGACAAGAAGCTTGGTCAAGTCAAAGAAAAAAATCTTGGTTAACATTAATTTAGAGTGGCAGTAAATACATGTTTCAATCTAACATATTTTCAAAATGGGTTTTCATGTTTAACGCACATACATTTTTGTTCACCAAAAGGTTTCTTACGGTACTTAAATTAGGCTTTGGGGAGCTATAGATCTCCCTCTTACTTTTGTGGCATCTCCACTCTGTCCTAGTTTATAATCATTCTGGCAATCATTCTCTCCTTGGATGTTTTGTTTCTCCTCTTCAGATTCACTCCGAGTGTTTTAACTTGGAAATAAAGATTAATTTCCAAGATCAGCAGTTGGTTTTAAAACATTTATTATAATATAATTTGCATGTAGTGAAATCCACAGATATTAACTGTATAGTGTAATGTTTTAAAGTGCATATATCTGTGTACCATGCACCCCTATGAATATAGGACAGAACCTTCCCTTATGATCATTCTTAGTCAATCCCTGCATACCTCCCTAGAGGCAGCCACTGTTCTGATATTTATCATCAGATATTTTTATTGCATATTTTAGAACTTCATATAAAAGGGATCATACATGTTTTTAAGATTCGTCCATGTTCTTATTTGTGTCAGTAGTTCATTCATTAGGGATGCTGAATAATAGTCCAATATATAAATATAAAAATTCTGGTTCTTCTAATTATTAAGTGGGTGAACTTGGGAAGTAATTTAAACTCTCTCAATCATAACATGGTGATACTAATCCCTTCTCTGAGGATATGACATGGTTGTGTGAATGCTTGCCAAAACATTTCATAAATTCTGAAGTATCATATAAGGATAACGTATAGTTAATTATTTATTTTTACTCACAGAGACCAATCCTTTGGGTGGTGAGATCCTTCTGAGATCATGAGAATCTCTAATTGGTTTTTTCATTAATTGCATAATACACATAGAGCCAAATCTTGAGAGATTTGAAATCACTTGGGAATTAATCCTTGTATATTTCTAAGCCCTCTCTCAACATTTCAATATAAAGGTAGGACCCCAGTTTTTGAAGTTAACTATCTTAAGGTAAGTTTATATCAACATCTGAGCAGGTCACAGAAGAAGCCCTAAGCAGTGTTTGAGTTGGTTCTAATTAATTGTTCATTCTTCAAGATATTAGATCAATAATATCAAATACTTACATAACACTTAATATATACCATTTTTTAGACTTTTATTAACTCATTTAATCCTAAAAATCCTATGAGGCAGGTTTTACAGATGTGGACATTGAATCATTGGTAACATACTTTGTTTTAGGTTATACAACTGGTAAGTGGCAAAGACAAGTTATGATCCCAGATATACTGGCTCCAGTGAGCAAGCTTTTATCACTATGTGATGCTGGAAAGGTACAACTAGCTTTCCTCATTAGAGGAAGGTGTTAAGATTGTCTGTATTTATTTTTAAATGACTGCAGAAAGAACTAGCAACAGCTCTGAAAAACTTTGCCTGGGAAAAAGTAATCCTGAATTTTATATAAACCAATTTCTTAATCATTCTGCTTATATACTGGATTACTTAATTTCCTTGATTTGATTTCCCATTCTATGGGTCTCTGTTTCTGTATTTCCTACCAGAAGCATCAATGAACCAAACGAGCCCTGAAGTGTCCAATATGTTAATGTCTACACTTGTCCTGAAATCAGTTATGTTAGCTTACCTGGAAGATCTTTCTTTTGCAGATTTCTTTTGCAGAGTGGTGTCCAGTGAAAGGCACAATTAGCAAATAGAGGACTAAATTTTCAGACATAAGTTGCAACTGGGTCCTTCACCATCATTGTCAAAGTTTAAGACGTTCTTGAGAAGATTTTAGATGTGAAAAGGTCAACATGCTCAGTTATGTTGACAGTGTTCAATGACCTCATCTTCCTGTTGCTCCCAGTGCTGGTTGGAGCAGGTTACTGCAGTACTTGTTCCTGAGAGGGCAGGCACAGAATGGGCCTCATTGCCAATGCAGCAGCTAAGGGATTATTTTCCTTCTAAATCTAAGTCATAACATCCTGTTATTTATAAACTCTAAACTGCACCCAACTCTTGACAGTTCTTCCCAAATGACTATTGGAACCCCAGAAATCTCCAGACCTCTGTGCTTCTTGAATTACAACTTTAAAAAATTTTCTCTCATCCAGTAGAAAGAGAGAACTCTACTCTCTACAAACACTGCCTTTCTCTTGAACTAGAGTGACGTATAGACTCAGCTTCATTCTCATCCATGTCCCCTGACTAAGGGTGCCTGCTGATTTGGTGAGCTTTGGAATAAATTACATAAAGTAAACTCAGAAAACATTTTATAAATGGAAAGAAATATAAAAAATACTAACTGATAGTTGCATTGTGGTTTACCATTTGCAAAGCTTCATAAGGATAATTTTATCTTCATAACTACTCTTTATATGGATGAATAGAGACCCAGAGAGAGTAGATGGCTTGCTGTAGACACACAGGCTCTATACTAAATAGTGGATTCATGCTTTCAGCTCTTGTCTTCTGACTCCAAATAGAATGCCTTTCCATATATGTTATGATACAATCAAAGGGGAGTGGATTTGAATTTAACAAAGATTTTGTTCTGATGAAAATCATACAGGTATTTTGTGACATTTTCTTTGGATAAAGTAACAAACATAGCTCTATCTCTTTTCCATAGTGTTCAAATCCCATGAAAAATTAAGCTTCATTCTCTATCCAAAAGAACATTATGAATTCTATTTTTTTTCAGCAAAAGTTCCAGCTTTATCAAAGCCCAATGGGACAGCTGCATTCCCAATTGTGTTTGACATTCTGATGTCTCATCAATTTTGTTCTTGTCATCTGAACAAGTTTACATCATAGAAATGAGAGGAATGTGATTTCTCCAATAACTATACCTCTATCTTCTATATCTGAAAAATACTAATTTAGGTAAATTTTATTAAATGTCATCTTTCCAAGAGGAGAAAATAACAGATCACTACCTGCCCTAAGACAGTCCTAAGGAAGTCTTAAATTTAGGTATCTCTTTTAAATAAAAGAGGCAAAACTGTAGAATTTTAATTGTTATTGTAATTAAGTACACATCCTCCCCTTCCCCATTTAAATCCTTGATGTTTTGTGGGTAACTCAGTGAAGGATCTTGTGGGCAGTATTCTTATGCCTTTGAAAGGCAATGGGGCAAGCAACCAGTTCCTTTCCTTAGATACCCATTTATGCTTCCCAACAATTGAAACTGGCACTTTTCTGCTTTATACTCTGGCTGTGTTAAAAGCAGTAGCATTGTAGGTCATCAGCCATGGGTAAGCATAACTGGATGTGGAACAAAGCAGTGCCTTGTCTCTCTCCATAGAGAAGCATATGACTTTGGCAAATAGTATGCACTTAATTCTCACTTTAATCTAGTCAACTAACATTTTCTTTTCAGTGAAATTTGACATATTTAAATATCTTATTGTTCTTGCTTAACTTTAAAGTCCCTCATTGACTGAATTACTTTGATAGGAAACTTAAAAATTGCATTTCATACTCTCCTGCTTTTTTGAGTTGAAGATGTTGAAAATAAACAAATGTCCTTTTGATGATACAAGGCAATCATTTTTATACAACATGAACTATTTTGTGTGTGTGTTTTCTTACATTCAAATATTCTGGAGTCCTAGTAACTATGGAGATTAAGGATTATTTTCCTGACTTTTATTTGGAAGTCTCTTTTATTGCCGTTGAACTATCCACTGCTTTTCTTGCTGTTATCAGCTTTCTTAAACAACTTTCTCATGTCCTCCCTATGTTTAAAATTTCCTGTTTTCATTCTCATCTCTTCCAAGTTTGTTAAAATTATTTCCTAAATAAATAATGGAATGGCTCTAAAAGCTGACCAATGTGAACTGATAAGTGAATAGACGTAAACAAGTAGACATTGTGATATTTATATTGAGTTCTTAAAATCATTTTTACTTATATTCAGGTTCTTGGTAACACTGAATTTTAATTTACTAGATAAATATCTCCAGACAAGTGGAGTATTACCATATATTTGTTGCTTTCCTCAATTTATGGGGATCAATCAAAGCATAACCTAATAGGTTTTGTTTACTCTGGCAGATCAGCTAATTTATCCTCAATTCAGCAGAAACATCTCCATAATCACAGAAAGGTTTATCTGTGCTGATTCTTACTCTATACAACTCTTTCCATTGGTAATTCTTTTGCTAGTGTTCATAATTATAAAAGAAAATTTATATTCAGCCTGTGTGTGAGCCTATCAAAGAGCCATAATAGCCACAACATGGATCTCAACCAAGAATAGCCAATATCTCCATCCTCATTTCCAAAAACATTATATCCTTCAGCCTCTCTCCATGCTGACTTTGCATGGAGTGTTAGCTTCTGTAGGAGTAACAAAAATGTCAAGCCTGAGTCTGATTCCCATGGTTTGTTGGAAAATTTCAGAGCATCTATCAGAAGATGGTTCAGTTACCCAGTCCTTACAAATTGGGCTACTTAGAGTTGCATCCTGCTAACTCTGACTCCATTTTTCTTTAGAGTACTATCTTATTCCATGAATTCAGAAACAAGCCTCTCCCCTATGTGAGATAATAACATCCTTCCTAATTTAGCCTTTAAATCAACACAAGAATTGAGCACCCTTAAGATATTGTGGAAGGTAAATAGAAGAAAAGTTATTGCAATACATTTTCATGAATTTTTGTTTTTGATCATGAGAAATGATCATTGGTTGCATGAAAAACAAAAGCAAGCTATGTATCATCCTATGTATGAATTTTTTCTCTGTTGATATGTTTTCTCATTTTGGGAAAATAGAATTTAAAGCCACATCCAGGTTCATGACTCAGCTATTGAGAGTGTTCTCTCTTAAATGTATTATGAATTAAACAGAACCCAATGAAAAATTATCAAACTTGATTCCTTAAATAAAATAAAAGGTTTCAGCCAAAAGTATTAAGCCTTTTCCCCTGAATTTTCTGCTTGGAAATTAGAGAAAATTAAGTCAGCACAGGAGAAATCTTTGGCTTCTGATCTGTGAACTTTGAGAAAGGTCAGTGATTGGCCTGTGATGATGGGTAGCAGAGGAAGGGCAGGCATGGAAGCACTGATTTGTAAATGGTTCAGATATTATACCTGAAATTCAACCCTACCTCTTTGCTGTTTGTGGAACAGAAAAGATCTAAATAGTCCGAGAATAACTTTTAGCACCACATTTTCTGCCAACCATATCCATGTTGAAAAAAAGAATGCCCTGGCACATTCACCTTTACCATCCAGAGAGCAGAAATGGAAAACTGAGAATCTGAATTAATTAGAACATTTCTATTATTTCCTTTCATCTACAATCTCTTGTAGAATTCTTTTATGTTTCTAAGGACCCAGTTTTAGAGAATGTTCATTTATGTTGACTCATGTAGATGCATTGGAAAATTGAAATGGATTACTTTTATATCATCAGAGTTAGTGTGGGAATCATATTGTAATTGAGCTTGTTATTGGTCTTGGAGAACTGAAACATAGGCTCAAGTCTGAGCATTCTTTTTTGTTGCTGTTGTTGGAGTAAGAATATCTCTCTATTACAATTTTTCATATAGTAAACTTTATTTTTAAAGATGTTTTAGATTACAGAAAAGTTACATCACATGTATAAGGTATTCCCTCATACCCCACCTCCTCCCCTCCTACATCTTCCCTTATTAATAACATTTTAAAATTGTGCAGTACTTTGTTAGAATTTATGAATAAATATTGACATATTGCTACTAACCAAGACCTATAGTTTACATTGTGACTTACACTTAATTCCAATGCCCTAAAAATTCCCTATGTTCCATCTATTATTCCCCACCCCCTACTGTCAGGACCTCTGGTAACCACACTATGTTTATATAATTGTTACATGTTCTTCCATTACTACATTATTAAGTTTACTTAGTCTATGACTACATACCCCCTCATGTTTGTTTATTCCTCAACCTTGAGGATTCTTGGATAGTGATGCTCACTCTGCCTCAGCTTGAGAGGGAGCTTAGGATCTTATGGGCAGATGGAAGTAACTGTTTTGCTTTGAGTTGTAGATACTGTTTTTGAAATGGGGCTGTCAATCACCATAATTTAGTTAGTTATCCTGGGAAAGTCCCATGAACTGGAGAGTAGGTCTTGGCCACAACTCTTCTGACATTCAAGGCTCAACCCACATATGAACTGACCAAAGATTTAAGTCTCTGAGACATATATTTAATGGGTATAGTGCTAATTAAGGCTCAAATAAAAGGGGTAGAATAATCATGTGTAGGGAAATTATAAATGAGTCTATCTCTGTTACATTGGGGAAATGGGTTGTCAGGTATTACAAGGTAAGAACCACTGACAGGGTACTGAGTTCAAGGAATTGTGTGCCATGCCTATAGTGTCCAGATGGCTCTAGAGCCCTCAGGAGCATCCCTCTTTGAAGCTTTGTTCACAGTGGCAGTTAGTGAGATATGCATAAGTGTAACCCCCAGAATGACCTCCTGACTCATTTTGAAATCTCTTAGTCATAAAAACTCTTCTGTATTTGTTGTTTCCTCCTTTTGGTCAAGGTCTTTTTCCAAATGCTTCACTGGTTGGTGCTTGATATTAATCCCTCAGTGGGTGGAGACCCACAAAATAAACAACAAAATATTAAGCTCCCATCCTGGGGAGTCCTGATACATTCTCAAATATAGGGGTAAGTCTTTCTCAAGTACATAGGCAGTGCCTAATAAAAGAAAACAGATCAATAGTTCAATATCTTAATGTTTATGCATGTTAACTATGAACCTTATTCTTATAAAATTTAAACTTACCCTAATAATAACTTCTGCCTAAGAGTTACTTCCTGAAAACCTTCTTATTACTCAAATGTGTCTTCTCTCTAAGCAAATCTCAGCAAATAAACACATTACCTTCCCCAGCATGGACATGATTCCCAAGGATAAGGATAAGCCCATGGATAAGTGTGGTGACAGTGGACATCCTTTTCTTGTTCCAGATCTTAGAAGAAAGCCTTTAGCATTTCACCATTGAGTATGATGTTAGTTATGGGTTTTTCATATATATCTTTAATCATGTTGAGGAAGTTGCCGTCTATTCCTGTGTTTTGAAGGTGTTTTTATCATGAAAGGATGTTATATCTTATAAAATGCTTTTCCTGCATAAATAGAGATGATCATGTGATTTCCTTTCTTTCGATCTGTTAATGTGGTATATTACATTGGTTGATTTTCTTATGTTGAACCATCCTTGCTTACCTGGGAATGACAATTTTACTGGATACAAAATTCTTGGCTGACAGTTTTTTTTCTTTTAGCACCTTAACTATGTCATACCACTGCCTTCTTGCCTCCATGGTTTCAGATGAGAAATCAGAACTTTATCTTATTGAGCTTCCCTTGTATGTGATGGATCTCTTTTCTCTTGCTGCTTTCAGTATTCTCTCATTGTCTTGAGCACTGGAAAATTTGACAAGTATATGTTGTCTTGGGGTTGGCCTGTTAGGATTTATACTGTTTGGGTCCTGATGTCCTGGACATGTATATCCATGTGCCTCAAAACAGTTGAGAAATTTTCAGCCATTATTTCCTCCAACACTCCTTCTGCCCCCTTTCCCTTCTTTTCTCCATCTGAGATGCCTATAATGTGAATGTTTCTGTGTTTCATGTTGTCATTCAATTTCCTGAGTCCCTGCTTAGTTTTTCAATTTGTATTCTCTATCTATTCTAATGTATGCATAATATCAGATATTCTATTTTTATTTCTTTCCTCTGCCTGTTCAAAATCTGCTGTCATTTTCTTCCAGTGTATTGTTAATTTCTTGCATTGTGCCTTTCTTCACCATCAGATCTGTTATCTCTTGGTATGTTTATAATTTCTTCTCTGTGTTTCCCAGTGTCTTCTTAATATCCTTTATCTCTTCCTTCACTTCACTAAGTTGATTTGTGATATTTATTTGGACATCCTTGAATAATTGTTCCATGTTATGTTTCTCCTCCTGCTTTTTAATTTCTTCAGTAGACTGGACTTTGCCTTCCTGTTTCTTACCATGACATGTAATTTTTTTCTGCTATCTGGGCATCTGTTTGTCTTGATGGGCTTATTCAGTTGGTTAGCTTTTCTTTCTACTCTAGGGTTTTATTTCTTTTTGTTTTGTGTTAAGGGAACTCTTTGACTCTTGGTTCCACTTATTTTATATCCATGTACTTGTCTGTGTTCTCCTGGAAAAAAAATTAAAGCCATTAAAAAAGGAAAGAAAGAAAAAGAGAAAAAAACAACAACAATTGGATGGAATAAGAACCATAAAAGAGCCAGGAAAAAAGTAATAAAAGTGAAAATCATAAAAAATAAAAAGGAATAAAAAAGGTGGAAAAAGAAGAAACAGGAGAAAATAAAATAAAAAACCAGAAAGATAAGAAAGAAAATGAAGGTCAAACAAGAGAAGGTAGCATGAAAGAAAAGAAAAAGATGATGGAAAAATGAAAGAAATAAAGAAAATGAGGAGAAAAAAGAAAACAAAAGGCAAAAATCCCCACAAAAAACAGGTCTCTGGGATGCACTACCCAGTGGCTTTCCTCCCTCTTGGACCCAGCCGAGTACTGGTCTTCCAGCCAAATCACATCCCCAGCTTTGCTCTCCCTCTAAGCTAGCTGGACCCTGGCTTGCCTGCTGCACTAAATCCACTGGATTCCCTCTCCCCTGGCCAACTGGGTCCCCCCCACTCTAGTTGCTCTCTCCAATTTCCCCCATGATCCCATGGCTTCCCTTCTGCCAGGTAAGCTTGCCTACCTTCCTAAAATTCCTGGAGGAGGAGTGCAGCCTGCTGTTCCCTACTCTGCCATCTTGGATTTTTTTCTGTTACTAAGTCTGAGCATTCTAATGGTATATGCCTAGAGAAAAAAGATGAGCAGTTTTCTTTTATATGGTATCCATGAAAAAGTAATTGGGTATGGAAGGTTTGTGCTTTCTTCCACAGTGAGTGGAATAAACCTAGGAATAAAATGGAAGGACTCTGAGGCTTTCTGACTTAAAGAAGAAGACTTGACAATACTGGTTAGAACAAATGCTCTGGGCTGTGCTCAGGCTTTGTCCTTAAGCTTTTAACAGGTCTCTGGAAAGTATTGAGTCACATCACAGATGAGGCTATCAGAGATGAAACCAATTAAGACAAAGCACATCTTTCTGCTTTGGGTATCAGAAAATAACTCTAATATCCCTCTTTTCTCTTCTTCTTTCCTACAGATAATATCTTTCAAGAAATGGCCACTTCAAACCATTCTTTAATGAGTGTATTTATCCTTGAAGGGTTAACAAAATGGTCAGAGCTCCAACTGCCTCTCTTTCTCCTGTTCCTTGTAATATATATTAGGTCACAGTGGTGGAGAACCTGGGCATGATACTCTTAATTGCTTTCAGTTCTCAACTTCATTCTCCAATGAATTATTTTCTCAGTCATTTGTCATTCATTGATCTATGCTACTTTTCTGTCATTACTCCCAAGATGCTGGTGAATTTTATATCAGAGAAGAACATTATCTCCTTTCTGGAGTGCCTAACTCAGCTTTATTTCTTCCTTATTTTTGTAATTGCAGAAGTCTACCTTCTGACAGCCATGGCATATGATCATTATGTTGCTATATGTAGCCCCCTGCTTTACAATATCGTCATGTTCCACAGGGTCTGTTTCATAATGATGGCTGTGGTATATTCACTGGGTTTGTTTGGGGCCACAGTCCATACTACCTTCATGTCAGTGTTGTCCTTCTGTGGGTCTAGTATTGTCAGTCATTATTTTTGTGATATTCTCCCCCTGTTGGCTCTCTCTTGATCTAGTACCCACTTCAATGAGATACTCCTGTTTATTATTGGAGGAGTTAATACCTCAGCACCTACCCTGGCTGTTCTCATCTCTTATGCTTTCATCCTCTCCAGTATCCTCCATATTTGCTCCACTGATGGGCGGTCCAAAGCCTTTTGCACTTGCAGCTCCCATCTCATGACTGTAGGAATCTTTTTTGGATCTATAACATTCATGTATTTCAAGGCCCCTTCTAGCAATAATATGGAGCAGGAGAAGGTATCCTCCATGTTTTACACTACAGTGATCCCTATGCTGAATCCCCTGATCTACAGCCTGAGGAACAAGGATGTGAAGAGTGCACTGAGGAAGGCAGTTGGGGGAATATAGTCCTCCTGGCAGTGGGGATTCTCCTAGGCAGCAAGACAAAAATATCCCAGTAAAAAGTTATCAGGGGCTCTGTGTAATTTTATTTCTCTCTTCAAGAGGAATTCATCATTATTTGTAAAAGAAGTATATTTTTTATCCTTGAGAATTTTTAAGATATTTTTTGAGATTATCAAGCACTAAGAATTTCTGAGAGGCAATATAATTTTTGGGAATATTTTATGTACTAGAGAAACAGGATTTGCCAGTAAAGGGAGGGAAAATAATGTAAAAAATAATAGATTGAATATATTAATTTTGAAAGAGCACTGAAAAGTAGAGTGATTTAAAGGTTGTGTTTGAGAAGGGATGTTGTTAATTGGATAAAAATTTCTGAAGGGAAAGAAAAGAAGTGTCTTTCAACTTTTTGAGGGGAGGGGCTTTCAGGATATTGAGATGGAGCCGTGGCGGGTATAATGCTTAATAATGAAGAACAACTTTTAGATAAATTGTGTTGTGCATGTGTATTTCTGGGGAAGCTGCTATTTATGAAATAGTAAAACAGCAGAAGAGAACAGGGAGAAAGCTGCTTCCAATTACATTCTTAGAAATTTAGAAAACTTCAGAGATAAGGAGAAAAAATCACTAAACAACGTAAAAGATTAAACAAGTAAAGACAAGAGAGAGTTTAGGAAATGGCTGAAAAGAAAGGAAGGGTGTCATGCATCCTGAGTAGTATTGAGCTGTATCATGGAGGAAAGGATAGCAGACTATGATCTCTAGAGTGATAATATTGATGTACATGGGAGTAACTCACAAGCAGTATGACAGAGGATAGCACTGCGTGTGTGTGTGTGTGTGTGTGTGTGTGTGTGTGTGTGTGTGTGTTTGTGAATGTGCCTGAGGGAAAGAGTGGGGAAGCAGTGGGGGAGGGAGGGGAAAGGAAGGAGGGCAGAGAGAGAGAGAGAGAACTAAGATTAGAGTGAAGGTTGGGCTAAGAGGTGGCAAAGTCATAGGCTAGTCTTACAAAAAACGTAAACACATTCAGTAAAGATCAATAATAACTGTCCTGAAGTCCCACATTCCCTCTCTTTGGAGGCACTGTTGTTGTGACTGCCTAGCACAAAGTCTAGGAGAGCATGTCTCCCATCTGGATAGTTCAATTAATTCCTTGATTTTGTATCAGAATAATCATTTTAATGATACTGTTTTATTTTTCCTCCTGAGTTTTATAGCTCTATTCTACCCACTGTGGGAGCCCCAATTTTTGCACACCCTGTGATTTTTCCTATAGCCACCATTTCTTTTTGAATGCAAGGATCCAACTCTTTCAGAGAAAAGAAACACAATCCTGTTGGTGGTTCCCATGTTGACACATCATTCCAAGCATCTAATAGCATAGGTGTGTGCGGTAACTGGAACTCGATATATGTGGTTTAGTATTTCTGTTTTTTGTCAATGATTTGAATGAGAATATTGAAGAAGTATTATTCACATTTATAGATGCTGTGAAGATGTGAGAGCAGGTAATATGATGGATACAGAATCATGATACACAACAATCTCTAGAGGCTGCAGTGATGGCCACATTTAATGAGATTCAAATTACACGGGTCACAGATTCTATACTTCTGGACAACAAAGTAGAAAGTGGCAGAGTCACTGTAGAGAATCAAAGGTTTTGTTTTGTTTTTGATAATCGTCTATTTAAGTAAACAGTATAGCTACCTTGTATGCATTAGCTACATTTTAGTATTTAGAATGAGAAAAATTCTAGTCATTATTTACACTATATTGATTGTCTACTTCCACTTGAAAATAATGTATTCAGTGGATATTGCTCTTCAAGGGGAAATTGGCATTTTGAAGTATATTTAGAGGAGTCTTACTATGATGGTGAAGGGAGATGAAATCATATTTTCGTTTATTTATTCATTCTCTTAGTCATCTATTTAACAAAATCTTGTTGGATGCACAAGGCCTGCCTGGCCATATTTCTCATACTACTGGTAAAGATATGGACAAAATTGACAAAGTTCTTTTCTTTATGGCATTTAGAATTTAGTCACTATGAAAGACAATAAACAGGGAGACAAATGCTTAATATAATCTCGGGTCACAAAAAATTTTATAAAGAAAAGAAGACACAACAAGTATATAGAAATAGGTCACAGATATTGAAGGGTGATTAGCTGAGAAGTAGAAGGACTGAGGGTTAGTTACAGAAGTTGTAGTAGTTTTTGCCATGGGATACAAATAGGTATAATGTGAGAAAGTTACGGAGAGGAAGAATTTTTCTCAATTTAAGGAAGACTTCCAAATCATTCATTTTAAAGTTGTGATCTATCCTGGAATAGGGATGAAGTAAGAGACTGAGTGACTCTGTCTGAGATATTCCTGAGGGTACTCAAATATTGACTGGGGATATGACCAAACATGCCTTTTTACACTTCCTACTCTGAGATTTTCTGATCCATTCTGTCCCTTTCATTTTTTTTTAATTAGAAAAGTTTTAGGTTTACAGAAAAATCGTGCAGAAAATACAGAGTTCACATATAACCCCCTTTATACTCACAGTTTTCAAAATATTAACACTTTGCTAGTATGGATTCTTTCTTAAAATTGATGAAAAATATTTTTACAATTATACTATTAGCTATAATACATAGTTGACATTAGGGCTCACTGGTCATATTGGACAGTTCTATTTAAAAATATTCTAGTAACATATATATAACCTAAAATTTCACCTTTTAGCCACATCAAAATATAAAATTCAGTGGTGTTTAATTACATTCACAATGTTATACTACTATCACCACCATCCATTAGCAAAATTTTTCTACCAACCCAACAAGAAACTCTCTACCCATTAACTCCCCATTTCCTACCCTCTCCCCTGTCCCTGTTAACCTGTATTTTGTTTTCTGACACTATGAATTTGCTTAGTCTAATTATTTCATATCAGTGAGATCATACACTATTTGTCGTTTTGACTCTGACTGATTTTACTCAACACGATGTCTTCAAGGTTCATCCATGTTTTTACTTGTATCAGAACTTCATTCCTTTTATGGCAATAGTATTTCATTGTATGAATATACCATATTTTTTTAATACATTCATCTGTTGATGAACATTTGGTTATTTTCATTATCTAGCTGTTGTGAATAATGCCACTATGAATATCCATGTGCAAATATTATGTCCAAATACCTGCTTTCAATTTTGGGGGGTATATACCAAGAGGGGTCATATGATAATTCTATGCTTAACTTTCTGGGAAACCACTAAACTGATTCGCACAGTGGCTGCACTATTTTACATATCCACCAACAATGAACAAGTATTCCTAATTCTCCACATGTCTCCAACACATGTTATTTTCTGTTTTTTGTGTTTTTTTTTGAGTAGCCATTGTATTAGCCATTTGATTTGTATTTCCTTAATGGCTAATGATCTTAAATATCTTTTCATGTGCTTATTGGTCATTTGTATATATTCCTTAGAGAAATGTCTATTCAGGCCTTTGCTCACTTTTTTAGTTGGGTTGTTTGTCTTTTTGTTGTTGAGTTGTAGGATTTTTAAATATATATTCAGGGTATTAAACCCTTTTCAGATATATGGTTTCCAAATATTTTCTCCCATTGTGTAGGTTGGCTTTTTCTTTCATGGTGCAGTCCTTTATGCACAAAAGTTTTAATTTCAATGAAGTCCCTTTTACCTATTTTTTCTTTTGCTGCTTGTGCTTTTTTTTTTAATAGGAAGTACTGGGCATTGAACCCGGGACCTTGTACCTGGGAAGCAGATGCTCAACCACTGAGCTCCCATGCTTGTGCTTTTGATGTAGAGTCTAAGAAACCTTTACCTAACAAAGGGTCCTGAAAATGCTTCCTGCCTTTTTATTCTAGGAGTTTTATAGTTTTGGTTGTATTTAGGCTTTGAGCCATATAAAGTTAATTTTTGTATATGGTGGGAGGTATACATTCTTTTGTATATGGGTATCCAGTTTTCCCAGCACCATGGTTGAAGAGACTATTCAATCCCCATTGAGTGGAAATGGCACCATTGTCAAAAATCAGCTGGCCCTAGAAGTAAGGGTTTATTTCTGATCTCTCAATTTGATTGTTAGTCTATATGCTCTCATGCCAGTACCATGCTGTTTTGATTACTGTACCTTTGTAATAAGTTTTAAAATTGTGTTCCTTTCATTGTCACCTTATCATCCCTTCTTTTCCTTCCCTTCTTTTCTTTTTGCCTTAAATATATATCATTTACCTTGGTATTTAGTGTTTCATTGTCATTGTTTTTAAAACATTCTATAATTTCACTTTTGATTTCCCCATTCACCAAAGAATAACTTAGCAGAAAATTTTTGAATATCCAGGTGGAATGAATGCCCTTTCTGTTTTTGTTTGTATATTTGCTTCTCTAAGTATTTTTTTTAGTTTTATTGGATTGTAAATCAGTGAGTACTATTTAAAATATTTATACTTATTGAACTTACTGATATTTACTTTTACTTTATGAATTGTTATTTAATCAATTTTGAAATATGCCTTTGGTGTTTGAGAAGAAGGTTTATGTTCTACCATCATTCTATATTTTATGAATAAGTCCCTTATTGATTATATTTTTTATTTCTTCTATTTCCTTTACTTATATATTGTTCAGTTGACCTGTCTTATATGGAAAAAGGTGTATTCAAAGTTTTAATAATATTGTACTTTCATCTCTCTTCTTGCATATTTAATATGCTTTATAAAAGTTATTCTGTTATCTGTTGAGCAAATTTTTATGTCATTTCTTTATCATGAATTTCAGTTTTAGCATTAAAATATGTCCATCTTTGCTGTGCTTTTTTTGGCTTATTTTCTACTTACTACTTAATCTGTTATTAGGACCACTATCCCTGCTCTCTACTTTTCTATTTCCCTGTTGTAACTTTATCCATCCCTTTTTATTTAACCCTTTCTAAATCACTTTATTTTAGATGTTATTCATATATAGAATATACTTGGGCCTTGTATAGGGTATTAAATTGTATATATTTGGTTTTTTTTAGACTTACCAGATACAGTCATTCACATTTATTGATGACTGGTATGTTTAGTTTCAACTCCCTCATGTTTTATAAATACATATATTTTCTTATATTTGTTACATTTCTCTCTCTCAAGATTTGTTTTCTATGCTTTTTAATGTATAAGGCCAGTGTTTAGGTGGTTTTGCATTTTTGTACTATAGATTACTTTCGTTCTTATATTAAGAATAAAAAATTAAAACTTTTAATTTTTCCTAGCCTCTTGTTCTTTTATATGCCATTTTCACCCTGGTTTATTATTTATTTTGTAACCTTTATTCAATTTATACAACATTCAATAAGTTCATTCTGTTTTCTTTTTCTCTTCCTTTCTCTTCCCTTCAATAGTTTTATTATCTACTATCTCAAAATTTTAACATTTTTACATTAGTCTTCCACTCTCATCATCACCAGTGTTTTAATCAAGTAAGTGTCTTTATACATTTTATGCACTTTCTTAGAGAACATTGGTTCTTTTGGTCCCTGACTCCCTGCCTGAGCTTACCCAGTGGGTCAGATTAGAGAACTAACAGAGGGCTTTGAAAAAAGCTGGGAGAACAGTTTTCGAACGATGTTTAAGACTCTCTGACAATGATTTCAGAGATGTTTCAGCAACTCAAGGACCTATGAGATTAATTTAAATGCTGCGAATTCTCTCTGGGATCCCTAAAAGATTGACTGAGACAACAGCAACAAAAGAATCTGAAACTCTATTAGACATAAAACGACAAGATTTTACTTAAACTCTTTCAGGATATATGCCTCGAGTGGTATACAATGAGTCTAGGTTAATATCAGTCTCTGTCATTATACAAAAATGCCTTTATTTTGTTCCTATTCTATGCCTTGTAGTCACATTAAGGCATTTTGTATCCTCTTAATATCTGCATTTATAACAAATACCGAACCAAAGTCAGCCATAATGATATCACTTCTTTATGTTCTTTTAAGTTTCGTCTCTAAGTTTGAATGGAAGTAGAGCTTCTTCCACAATTTGTGACCTTCTGTATTTTAGTCAGATCGTTTTTAGGCCGGAACAGAGGAGACATAGGTCCAAGGTTTTGTATTTAGCCAATGAATCTACCTCTACCGCTACTAATATATGGAATAATTTCTCCCAGGAAGAGATCTCTCATGAGTGAGAAAAGAGAAGACATATGAGTAAGGGAACATGAATTATTTATAGTTCCTTGGCTGTTTTGGGGTGACTTGTGGAGTGTATTGAATGTTTATTTTTTAATAGTACCTCCTAGCTTAGAACTCCCTTTGTATTATATATTATTTCATTTCAGGACTTCCCTCTGACGAAGTTGGGGTGAAACTTATGAGCTCTAACAGGTGAGATCATTAAATTTCAATAAGTTTAAAGTGACTTAACCACAGATAATACATATCAAACTAAGACTTGAGTCTGGGTCTCCTAAATGTCAATTAGGAGACTCTTTACATCTCCTCATTATGAACAATTCTTGGCATGAAATCCAAGTAATTTTTAACCTGGTTTCTAAATTAAAGAATGGCTGGACCACAGAGAATAGTCTTCCAATTCTGGTGAAGTCTTCCTTATCAGAAAAGTTACAGCTCTAAGAAATTTGGAAAATAATTTACTTGAATCCTGTTATTTTGTAGATGAGGAATCTGAGTCTCATAGAGTCTCAATGACTTCATCAAAGTCAAATAATTATTTTGATCATATGAATATTATATATGTAAAATACCTAGTTCGATGTCTAGTACACAATGAACATCTAAAAATAGTAGTACTAATTATAAAAGTACAAAGAGTAGTTTTCATAGTTAATGCTATTTTTATTGTTGGAATAAATTTGGAGCTAAAACACAATATTGAGTAAATCCAGTTATGAATCAGTTGTACTAATATACTGTTCATGTGTAAACTTCATTACATTTTCTTGAATGCTTTACAAATTTGCTTCACTAAAGAAGTGATGTCCCTTGAGAAGTCTTGACATTTCTGTCAGTCCAGCATAAGAAAGCTTAGATGGCCTTAAAGTGTTACCATCCCCTTTGACAAGAACATATTCCCCAACTGTCCTAGAATGGAAAGTACCTGGTTTAGGTGAAATGATAAGAAATAGACTAAGGCTGATTAAGCCATTGAATGACACAAACTACAGTTAGAGGAAATAGTATAGAAGCAGAAGGCAGACTAATTACTGAATTCTGGAAATTAAACATTGATTCATGTGGAAAACCTTCTTGGAAACTTTATCTCAGGGTCCCAGGAGATTTATGACCTGTTAAAGTTTCTGAGCATGTGGATAGGAAGGGAAAAAAGGACATGCTGTCCCTGTTTACAAATTCTACAATCCTTAGCATCTGGAGTTCCTGGGATACCAAAGTCTCAATGATGGACTACCATTGGATTGTCAGACTTTTAGTTTGTCAAGCAAAGGCATCCAGACACAACCAGAAAATCAGAAGCAATCAAGAAATTTAACAATTATCTACTGTGAGTACCATATCATAAAATGAAAGGGTGTTTTGAAGCTCAACAACATAAAAAATGAATTTTAAAAAATGATGACATCTAAAAAGAAATCTTTAAATTGTATAAATTTAGCTTTCAGAAAAATTTACATTGTTCTTCCTTTTCCCTCACTTTTACAACTGACTGATGAAATCTCAGTCAAGAACCAGCAACTGCCTTCAGACTGACTTTTGGGAATCATTGATATAATTTCACTGTGTTCCAGAATCCTTATTGGTAACATGAAAATGTAAAATAAACTTCTTTTACGAACTTCACTGCTGTTGAAACAGACAGGAATGGGCTTAAAGAATAATATGATTACCTTTTCAGAGGATTATTGAAGGTTTAGCCTCCAGTAAATCCCTGGGCTCAATTGGTCTTGGGGGTCTTGTGTGTGCTTGAGTGAGCATATATTTCTAATGAGGTCCCTAAGTTTGGTAAACCTCAATTATGGTCCCATATCACATCATAATCTTGCTTTTAAGATTGAGGAAGGTAAATAGCATGATCTGTTTCAAGGTCCAGTTTGTAATATTGGATACATTTTAACGTTTTATTTTTAGCCAACCAAATAGTTCAACCCTCGACATATGAAAGCATGCATCAGGTAGTAGGAAAAACTTTGTTGGCTAGAAAAGGGAGCTGTAACATTAACAAGGCAAGCAATTCCTAAAAACTTCAGCTTCTTTGCAGGATCATGGTAAGTGTCCAGCTTCCTTTATGACAATTATACTCTATCCAATAGAAGAATAGAAAGGAGATTAGCAATGACACTCACCACAAGCAACTTTTTGGCTTTACCCAGGAGTATCTGCCTCTGATATTCCCTTCACTTAGTTATGTTCTCTCTTCTCATCTTCTATTAACCTTATCTTGTTATTTCTTCATAACTTTGATCACACTTTATCTCCTGCTTAAGTGAATCCCTAAGTTCATCCAGCTCTGGTTCAGAGAACCTTGCTGGCGTTTCTGGTACGCTTTGAAGCTGCTGCTTCCTGAAACGCTTCTGCTTTATGTATTGATTGAGGGTCCTTGTCTTTTTGTTTTACTGGCCCTCACACGTGGGTCTCTAAGAGAAAAAGACATAAGAACAGATACAACCCCAGGGCAGAGTACTCATTTTTGGACAGAATATTAAACACAAATTCCTATCTTATCTTCTATTTCTTGCTCAGCTGGGCTCGAGGAAAGGAGGGTCTCATGACCCTAGGACACCAACCAAGAGTTCATTCAGCTTTCATGGCCCTGCTTTTTTTCGCCTTGGCCTCAGAAGCACTTGTCAAAGATACAGCCAAGCTAAATGGGATAAAAAGCCTCCAACACATTTTCTCCTCCACAAACAGCTTAACACTCCCAACCCTTTTCAAATTTCTGAATCTAGAGGCTCAAATATTTAAAAACCTAATTTAGCTTATCTCCTAAGCTTAAAATCTTTTTGACATTCTTACCAAAGGGATGGAGCTAGGATGAAGAAGGAACATATTTTCCTGTCCTTTCTTCACATCAAGGTAGTATGTTTCTATCTCTCCACATGGTGTTCCTTTCTATATTTAATCATATTAAACATATATATTATTTTTAATAAATAAAATTTTATTGTAATTTAATATAAATTATATTTATATAATGATTTAACTACATTAAAATTTGATTAGTACTTTTAGAGAATGAACTTTCACATTTATTATTTTAGTTAATTACTATAATCTTTTGAAGCAAGTGTTATCATTCTCACTTTACATATGAGAATACTGAAGCTTACGTTAATTTCCAAAGTTGCTCACATTTGCAAACTGGTCCAATTAACCCTTGAAATAATGCTGCTTTGACACCAAAGCCTTTGCACTGATTTGTTGAGGAGGTGATAAATTTTTTCCCTGCTGTTAAGCTTATTTAATCTTTAACTTTTTGCTATCAAATAAGTATGGGAAGTATTGAGGTAAACACAGTTCAATAGATTTATTTCTAGCAGAAAGAAGCCTTTAATTTAGATTCAAAGCTTTTCAATGCACATATGTTCACTATAAACTTCCAAGAGAATCATATACATGGATATAGACTACTACAGACTTATCTAGGTGTGTAATGTTGGTGGTTGTATCAGGAGAATGAAAACATATATGATGATTTTTTTCATGTACATCAAGCTTTACCAAACATGGAAAGCAGTTGTAAACATCCCTCCCTCTTTTGCATCTGCACATCTTCAAGGTACCTTTGGAATTCATTTCTCTACATTTTCATTTAGAGAAATCATCTTAATCAAACTGAAAATCTAGAAGTTATAAATAAAAAGTCAAGTGTATTCAGCTAATTAAAGATTTAAATATATGTCTGGCAAAGATATAAATAAAATCAATACATAAACAACAGATTTGAAAAAATATCATAATGCAGAGAACAGACAAAGGGTTAATTTCCATAGTAGACAAAGAATATCTACAAATTGATAAGAAAGGAATAACCACCTCAATAAAAAAATGAGCAAAAGCCATGGATAGACAGTTAAAAGAACAAATCCAAATGGTCAAAAAATGTATGACAAAAAGCTTAAATTCACTAGAACACACACACAAAAAGGAAAATTAAAATAGCAACATGTAAAACTCAGCACACTGGCAAAAAAAGAGATATAGTGTTAGTGTGGATGCAGGAAAAAGGGCATGCATATGTATTGCTACCAAAAATGGGTATTATTAAAGCTTTTTGGAAATCAATCTACCATCATTTATATAAAGAAAAAAATCACAAAATCTTTGACCCATAAATGCCTCCCCTTGAAATTATTTTTTAGAAATAAAACACCAATATATGTATGTATCCATAGTTGTATGTGTGTGCATATTTTAATAGCACTGTATTTAACAGTAGCAAAAAGAAGCAAAACTAGAAAGAAAGTTAATGCCCATCAATGAGAGGATGCTTATATAAATCATGGTATATTTACATCACTGAATATTATGACACTAATATACCAATGATTAGAGCTATGCCTTTTGCATTGAAGGAAGTTTCTAAAAGCATTTTCAAATGAGAATGGAAGATGCAAAAAAAATTGCATATAGTAATATTATCCTACCTTCTAAGTAAACAATCACAAAACCCCATGTGTGTATATGTTTGTGTAAAATTGCATAAGCATGTAGGAACTTAACTGGGGAGAAGTTCATTAAAGGCTAGGGAATGGGAGGTAAGGGAAAAGAAACAAAGGGAAAGAAAAAAGTCTACGAAAATAAAAATAATACACAAATTTATTCATTCTATGTAGTTACATATTTGTGTTTGATATGTAATAATTAAAGATCTGAGATCTAAAAAGAGGAGAAAAAGCATAATTTAACTAGATTTTAACTTGATTAAAAGATGATGGAGTGAGTACCAGCCAGATGGCAGCAGAGTAAGGAGCTCCTAGAGTCAGGTTGTGCTACAGGACAGGTAGTAATCACCGAGAGCTATCTAAAGCACTTGTTTGGGGGCTCCAGGAGACCAGAAGAGCATCCTGCAACATCCTTGAAAGAATGGAAGGAGGAGACTGCCCATCTTCAGAGAAGATTCCTAAGTAGAGCACACCACACCCCAGAGACCAGTGCCTATCCTCACTGGCAGCACAAGCAGTCTCAGGAGCTATTCTGTGGCTGAAATTGGAAGCTCCACTTTCCAAAAACAGGGAGGAAAAGACAGTTGGGCACCAACTTCAGCTAGTGATTAGTAAATCTGGCTAGCTAAAGTATAACCCTAGTAACAGCTAAAGTTTGAACTTGTCCAAGTCGGAAAGAGGCCAGTAGCTGCCATTTTTACTTTGCCCCCAGTATGAGGGGAAGCCAGGCTGACTGAAAATCACAGGGATGGTAGGAACTGGATTCTTTCACCCACATAAGCCTGCAGCCCTAGCCTAGGCTTCAGCCCATCGCTAGCTGGGAGGAAACTGGTGGGCCCTGCAGCAGGCATTCCAGGAAACTGCAGGTAGATTCAGCTGGCACAGACTGAATAGTTGGAAGTCTACCAGAGCAACTGTGGTCATTTTGGATCCACGTGGCATAGATTGCTGCCCACACCTGCAGCTCCATCCCTGTCCCAGGCAGGGGAGAAAGGGACTTGAAGCTTCATTAGTCTCTCTGTGCAACTACAGTCTAGGCCTGCATGGCTTGGATTATTACACATGGCTGTGGCTCTTTCCCTACCCCTGGCAAAAGAGAAAGTTGGGAGAAGCTTCATCAGCCCTTGGGACAATGAGGGCAGCTTGAGCCTCCACAGGTGACAGCACCAAATACATCCTTCGCTCCTGCTACACACCAGCAAGGGAGAAAGGGCAAGAAAGTCCTAAACTAAAGAAAGAAACTTCACCCAATATAAATATATCTAGTAAAGCAGATGGCAAGACACCAACAAAAAATTACAATCCATACCAAGAAACAGGAAGATATGGCCCAGTTAAAGAAAAAGATAAGCCTCCAGATGACATAAAGGAGTTGAGACAACTAATCATAGATATTCAACCAAATCTCCTTAATAAATTCAAAAAGATGACTAAAGAGATTAAGGATATTAAGAAGACATTGTATGAGCACAAAGTAGAATTTGAAAGCACACATAGAAAAATAGCAGATCTTATGGGAATGAAAGGCACAATAAATGAAATTAAAAATACACTGGAATAATATAATAGCAGATTTGAGGAGGCAGAAAAAAGGATTGGTGAGCTTGAAGAAATGGCCTCTGAAAGCAAACATACAAAAGAGCAGATGAAGAAAAGAATGGAAAAAATTGAACAAAGTCTCAGGGACATAAATTATAGCAAGAGACATACAAACATATATGTCATGGGTGTTCCAGAAGAAGAAGAGAAGGGGAAAGGCACAGAAGGAATATTTGAAGAAATAATGGTAGAAAATTGCCCAACCCTATTGAAGGACGTAGGTAGCCATGTCCAAGAAACACAATGTACTCCCATCTGAATAAATCCGAATAGATAAACTCTGAGACACATACTAATCAGAATGTCAAATGCCAAAGACAAAGAATTCTGAAAGCAGCAAGAAAAAGGCAATGCATAGCATATAAGGGATACCCAATAAAATTAAGTGCCGATTCCGCACCAGAAATCATGGAGGCGAGAAGACAATGGTATGATATATTTAAGATACTGCAAGAGAAAAACTTTCAGCCAAGAAACTTACATCTGGTAAGATTGTCTTTCTTTTTTATTTATTTATTTATTTATTTTATTATTTTTTAAAAGAGACTTAGATTACATAAATTTTACACAAAAAATATAGGGATTCCCATATGCCCCACTCCCCACACCTCTCACACCCTCCCACATAAACATCCTTCATTAGTGTGGCACATTCATTGCAGTTGAAAAACACATCCTGGAGCTTAGCCATTCAGCATGCACCACAGTTCTACACACTCTCCCACACAGTTCTGTGTGTTATGAGATGATATAAAATAGCCTGTATCTGTCATTGCAATGTCACTCAGCGTGATTAAGAAGTCCCAAAAAGCCCCCGTTATTACAACTGTTTTTCCCTCTCCCTGGCCCCAGAGCCTCCAGTGGCCCCTGGCTCCACATCAATGTTGTAATTTCTTCCATTGCTAGAATCACAATATGTCTATAGTAGAATACCAGTAGGTCCACTCTAGTCCATAGCTCTTCCCCCAATCCTGAGGACTCTAGGATGGTGACATCCACTCCACCTCCAACTGAAAGGAGGCTTATATCCCATGAGGAAGATGGATGGGACTATCCTGCCTGCAGCTGTGAAGCACCCCTTGTTTTTAGTTTTTTGATCATTTTCTTAAGTGTTGCATTGGAGCGCTCCACGATAGCCTGACCTTGTGGGTTGTAGGGGATGCCTGTAACATGAATGATCTTCCATTTTAGGCAAAACTTTTGGAAAGTAGAGGACGCATAGCAGGGCCCATTGTCTGTTTTTATTTTCCATGGCACACCCATTGAAACTATGGCTTGCAGGAGAGCAGATATAGCATGTCTGGCTTTTTCTCCTGTGGCTGCGCTTGCTATAATGTACTGGGAGTAAGTATCAATAACAACATGTACACAGCTGCAGACTCTCTCCATTCCCAGGGATGGCCGTTGTCCATCATCATCTCTCTGCCAGTTGTCTTGGGTGAGTCCAATGAGTTGTAGAGTAAGTATTGCAACCCTGCTGAGGTTCTGGGCCCAGCTGGCACATGGACAGCTCAAAGACTGAAGTCTCTGGATGTACACCTACAAACTCTAGCACCAAATATAGGTTTAAGTAGAAGGGACAGATGGGCCATGTGTAGGGAAGACATAACAGAGTCCAACTCTGTCACTCTCAGGAGCACAAACTCCAAAGTAGGGCCCACTGGCAAGGCACCAAACTCCGTTAGAATATTCACCAATAAACAGAAACTGGAAGAGTTTGTAACCAGAGACCAACTTTGCAAGAAATACTAGAGGGTGTGCTACAGTCTGAAAAGAGAAGAGAGGAGAGGCTTGGAAGAGAGTCTAGAAATGTAGATATGTCAGTAAAAGTAACTAAAATTGTCAAAAAAGTGGTGAAAATAAAATATGACAGATAAAACCCAAATTTTTAAGAATAAACTTAACCAATGATGTAAAGCACGTGTATTCAGAAAACTATAACTCATTGTTAAAAGATATTTTAAAAGACCTAAATAATTGGAAGAACATTTCATGCTCATGGATAGGAAGACTAATATCATTAAGATATCAATTCTACCCAAATTGATATACAGATTCAAGGCAATCCCAATAAAAAATCCACCAGCATTTTTTAAACAAATGTAAAACACAATTATCAAATTTATTTGGAAGGGTTAGGGTTCCTGGATAGCCAGAAACATCTTAAAAGGGAAAAGCAAAGTTGGAGGACTCTTACTTCCAGAATTTATATCATATTACCTAGCTACAGTGGTAAAATACAGCTAGGTGCTGGCATAAAAACAGACACATAGACCAATGGAACTGAATTAATGGTTCAGAAAGAGACTTTCACATCTATGGTCAAGTGATTTTTGAAAAGCCTGTCAAACCCACCCAGCTTAGGTAGAATAGTCCATTCAACAAATGGTGCTGAGAGAACTGGATATCCACATCCAAAAGAAAGGAGTACCCCTATCACACACCTTATATAAAAATTAACTCAAAATGGATAAAAAACCTAAATATAAAAGCAAGAACCATAAAGCTTCTAGAAGAAAATGTAGGAAAATATCTTCAAGACCTCATGGTAGGTGGTGGATTCTTAAAGGAGATAAGAGGAGGACTGAGATGGACTACTGATGTTTAATGTATGTAGAAGTTTTAATTAACTCTAAAAGTGTGGAAATGTATAGAGTTGATAGTAACACATTGTAGTGGGTAACAGCTAGTTTATAAATGGGAATGTGACTGAAAAGGGCAGCCTAGGAATGTAAATGCCAATTGAAAGAAAGCTAGAGAATAATCTAGGAACTGAATAACACAGTTAACCCAGAGGTGGATGAGAATTGTAGTTGATTCTCAAGTGTGCCCTTTGTGAGCTAGAGCAGATGTACATCACTATTTCAGGGTGTTGGGAATGTGGAGAAGCATGGAGAATATACAACTAGAGTGTCTGTGGCAGTTTGATACAGTTATGAATTCCAAAAATAGATATTGGATTATGCTTGTAAACTGGTCTATTCATCTGGGCATGATTAAGTTATGATTAGGGATTTGATTGGGCCATGTTAGTAGGGTGTTGAGTCCCGCCCCTTAGTGGGTGGGGTAAAAGGCATGGCAAAGACGGAGTTGAAGTTTTTGAGTTCTGATGCTACATGTTAATGCTGGAGCCCAGGGGAGTAAACACACAGAGGACCTTGGTTGTGAGGAAGGAGAGAAGGCTCTGGGAAAAAGAGACAAGCAGTCCACCTAACAGTTCACAACTGGCCTTGTGGAGAGAGGTGAAGCCTAGAGAGCCTCATAGTCTACAGCTGACCTTGTGGAGGAAACAGAGGAGCTAAGCCCAGAGAGAAACTGAGCCCTGGAAAGAGAGGAACCCAAGAAGCCTGAACTCTGACAAATGTCGACAACTGCCTTGCTCCAACACATAGCAACAGACTTTGGTGAGGGAAGAAACTTATGCTTTATGGCCCAGTAACTGAAAGCTTCTACCTCAAATAAATACCCTTTATAAAAACCAACCAATTTCTGATATTTTGCATCAGCACCCCCTTTGGCTGACTAATACACTGACCTATGGACTGTGGTTAACATTAATAATGTAATATTTGTGCATCTATGCCAAAGATGTACTGTGTTGATAATGGAGGAGTATGGAAGAAGTGTGCCAAATATATGCTATGGACCTGGTAATAGGCTGATATCTCATAATCTGTAACAAATGTTCCACCACAGTGTGGTGTATTGATAGAGGGGTGTTTATGGTCATTCTGCACATGTGCACGATTGTTTTGTAAGTTTAAAACTTTTGTCATAAAAATATATCTAAAAAATAATAATAGGGTGCATTGGGGGGAAAATCCCCCAAATATAAGATAAGGTTTATAGTTAGTAATAAGATTTAGACAATGTTCTTTCATAATTTGTAACAAATGTCTCACAACGAAGCTAGGTGTTGGTGGTAGACTGATGTATGGGACCCCTCTATGATGTTATGAATGTTTGCTTTGTAAGTTCACAACTTTTAGTATACACTTATTGTTTATGTATGTTCATGTATAAATGATATAATAATAATAATAATAATAGGAATAATAGGTGGGTTGGGGGAAAAATACACCAAATGTAAGATACTTTGTTTAGTAGTTATATTTTTTTAAACAATTTACTGAAGTATATCATCCATACATGAACATACATGAACTATAAGTGTTCAGCAAACATTGTGAACTTACCAAACAAGCATGCATAATATCATACAGGGCTCCCACACATCACCCCACCACAAATACTTGGCATTGTTGTGAAACATTTGCTAAAAAATCATGAAAAAGCATTGTCAAAGTATTACCACTAACTATAGTCTGTTTCTTACTCCCCTGTATATTTTTTTAAGGACTTGTTTATTTACTTTTATCCATTTTTACCCCCCCTCCCATTTTTGCTGTTTTTGTCCATTCGCTGGGCAACTCTCTGTGTCCATTTCCTGCCCTCTCTTCACATCCTTCTCCTCATGTCTTCACTGGGATTTGATCCTCAGAACCTCCGATGTGAGAGAGAGGCATCCTACCACCTGTGCCACCTTAGATCCTGGTTTTTCAGCATGTCTCGTCTTGGCTTTCCCTTGTGTCACTCTCCTGTTTCGTCATCATCTTGCTGCATGGCTGGTGGGGCCTGACGGTGCACCTGCACATGGGGCCTGACAGCACACCCACGCACAGGACCTGAAGGGCTCACCCACGCACAGGGCCTGACGACTCATCTGCTCAAGGGGCCTGGTGGCACACACGCGCATGGGCCTTGGTGGGGCTCATCCACTTGTGGTGCCTGACGGCGCACCCGTGCATGGGGCCTGAGCACCCACCCGCCTTCTATATGTTTCTTTTTTTTTTTTTATCTTTACTGGAAGGTCCTGGGGATCAAACCCAGGTCCCTCCATATGGGAGACGGACACCCAACCATTTGAGCCACATCTGTCCCTCTGCTGTATGACTTAAGGTTGACCAAAGATACCTAGGCTTACAGTCATTTCCCATACAGGATGTTCATATGATAAATCAGGCTTAGTTTATCACCAGCATTCTAAAAACCAGACCTAGGGAGAAAAACTAGGTCTGGGGACACATGCATGGTTTCTAATATAGCGAATGTTTAGCCTACCATGATTATCACAAAATCAGGTCAGCAAGAATATTCACACCAGTGGTAATATTTTGAGGATGCTCTTTAATCATTAGTTAAAAATGTTTCACAACAATGCAAGGTATTGGTGGAAGGTGAGGTATGAGAGCCCTTTATGATGTTACGTATGTTTATTTTGTAAGTTCACAACTATTACTATATACTTATTATTTTGATGTATGTTTATGTATGAGTGATATATTTCAATAAGTCAAAAAGAGTGAGAAAAAAAAGATGATATGAGTGGAAGTGTGTAACAGACCAACCATTTGAAGAATGGTTGTGGATATAATATATTTTTCGAACAAATATTTATGATTTAGGCATTAGCAACACAAAGATGAGTCAATACAGTCCCTGCCTTTGAAGACCTTAAAGCCTGGTGCAAGAAGTTTATTGAGAGACAACCAGATAGCTGTATTGCTACTGGGTGTTAAAATAAAAGTATATGACACAGAGGGTGCCAGAGATTTCAAAACGGTGATATTTTAGTTGAGTGGAGAAGGATGGATGAAAATGATGCCAATGATATATATAGAAAAATGGGGAGGAAATAGAATTTGAGAGGTATAGAGGTGTGCAAACTTTCTGGTGTATTTGTGATGTGAAAATTGCCCTCTATTGCTAGAGAACAGCATGCTTGGGGGGATTATGGGGTATGGGGGAAAAGCTTAAAAATAAAACTGCAGCCTCATTATCATGGGTGTTTAAATGTTACCTAAGGAATTTGGATTTTTTTCAGGAATGTATTGAATGTTTCTAAATAGGAGAGTAGAATAAATAGCACATTGACAGAACACACACCCATCTAAAATGACTCCAGCTGGGAGCTATTTCAAGTTGCAGTAGTGTCGACTAGCCAGATTCCAGTGTTTCTTCTGTAATAAAACAAAACAAAACATGTACTATCTTATTTCTTCAGATTCAGAGGCCAAGCCACTAAGGGCATTGAACTAAGAAAAGTTCAAGATTTCCCGCAATCAGCAACAATTTTCTCATACAGCCCCAGAAGCAACTTTTTTGCCACTGTAAAGGCTGTTCATTGGGGTTTGGAGCCACACAAGTGAGGGGATGGTAATATACTGTTAGCCAAAAATTCTGGCAATGGTTGGGGTCTGAGAAGACCATCGTTGTAAACTTTACAGTTAGAGGACACCAGAGTTAGACTGCCCTTCATTAGTGATTCCAGAGGACAACCATTCTGCCTCCCCATCCTTGTCTTTACTTGGGTCCTTCAGCTGAGTGGAGGAGGTGTTAGTTCCATAGCATAACCAGGAGGTGCTATGTGAGTATTTCTGCTCCTTGAGTACTGTTGCTCTAGGCTGTGAGAGACATATTTGTTCATACTGTGATAATCAGATGAATCACTCCCAAACCTACACCCACCAACACTCTAACTGAGAGTAAGAGTGCCATTGTCAGTGTCCTGAGGCTTCTTTTACTCCTGGTTTGCAGATTCTGTGGGGGATACCCACAGTCCTCACAGTGAGAGAAAACT
Source organism: Cabassous unicinctus (assembly GCA_029593785.1). Lineage (NCBI taxonomy): Eukaryota > Metazoa > Chordata > Mammalia > Cingulata > Chlamyphoridae > Cabassous > Cabassous unicinctus. The sequence continues at coordinate 45,321 of JAQZBX010002567.1, forward strand.
GAAGAAATTTTCATCTTCCATCAATCTTCCTTCTGTTTAACTGTCAACACATGGCTATTAGTAAGTCTTCCCATAAAGGATAGTATGGTCTTGCTACCAAATTCAGGTCATAAAGGTTTCTAATTTAGTGAGAGTATTTGTTTTATGATCAAAATTCTAGTGTCAACTTGGCAGAGGTCCAGGGTGCTTCAGGGAGTCAAGGTAGGGATATCAGGACCAAATACACAAGTTGAGAATGTGTGGTTCAGTTTTTCTGTTCCTGTTCACCTCTCTTGTGCAGGTCTAGTTTTGTTTGGGATAGGAGTTAAGATCCATTTTAATGTATTTTTTACTTTCCATTTCCACAGAACTCCCCAAAGAAGAATGGCCCTAGGAAATCATTCCACGGCAACTAAGTTTGTCTTAGAGGGTTTAACACAGCAGCCAGAGCTCTAGCTTTTCTTCTTCCTCCTGTTCCTGGGAATCTATGTAGCGACTGTGGTAGGGAATCTGGGCTTGATTCTCCTGATTGCAGTCAGCCCTCTGCTTCACACTCCCATGTACTATTTCCTCAGTAGCTTGTCCTTCACTGATCTCTGCTATTCCTCTGTTATTACTCCCAAAATGCTGGTAAACTTCCTAGAGAAGAAGAATAGGATTCTTTATTCTGAGTGCATGGCACAGCTCTTTTTCTTTGTGGTCTTTGTGGTAGCCAAAGGTTAACTCCTGACAGCAATGGCATATGATTGCTATGTTGCTGTCTGTGGCCTATTGCTTTATAATGTGATCATGTCCTCTAGGGTCTGCTCCCTATTAGTAATCATTGCCTTCACCCTGGGCTTTCTCTCTGCCTTGACCCATATTAGGGCCATGATGAAACTGTCCTGCAAATCCCACATCATCAGCCATTACTTCTGTGATGTCCTCCCCCTCCTCAATTTCTCCTGCTCCAGCACATATCTCAATGAGCTTCTACTTTTTATTATTGCGGGTTTAACACCTTAGTCCCCACCCTTGCTGTCTTCATCTCCTATGCCTTCATCTTCCACAGCATTCTTGGTATCCGATCCTCAGAGGGCCAGTCCAAAGCTTTTGGAACTTGTGCTCCTATCTCATGGCTGTGGGGATCTTCTTTGGGTCTATCACATTCATGTATTTCAAGCCCTCTTCAAGTAACTCCCTGGAACAAGAGAAGTTGTCTTCAGTGTTTTACACGACAGTAATCCCCATGTTGAACCCTTTAATATATAGTCTGCGAAACAAGGATGTGAAGAAAGCATTGAGAAAGGTTTTCGTGGGAGGTGAGTTTTGATTTTGGAGATTTACAGATGGGAGAAATAAATGGTTCTAATGAAAATGTGTTCATTTTTTCATTTTCCCTTGTTATTTTATATATACATATATATATATATGTATATGTGTATATGTATGTGTGTGTGTGTGTGTGTGTGTATAAATACTTTTCTATCCAAGAGTGAATTTCATTTCACCAATGAAATGTAAAAGCATTTAGTAAAGCAGGAATTAGTGGTCTTATATTTTGCCAGGAAAACTGAGTGAGGTTAAGGTAGTTTTGATTACTAACATAGTATGATAGAAAAGGAACTAGGATTCAGATTTTCTCCAACATTATCATTCCCTTCCACATACATTGCATTTGGTTATTGAATACCATAGCAGGTGCTATGGGGGAGGTAATAAGTTGTCCAATGATACGAATGCTAAGAGATGCATAACCTGATCCCTTATTTCCATTAATTCCTGAAGGAATGTGACATATATATAAGAAAATTTTTAAAAAACGAAAGGAAACAGTTTCCTGTCTTCTTAATTCTGACTTCTACTGACCAAGCATGTCAATATTCCTCTGCTTGTAAGGCCTCCAGTCATGTGGATAAGGCCCACCCTGATTCAATTTGGTCTCATCTAAATAGGGTCTGTGAAGATCCTAGTCACAAATGAATCCTCAAATTAACTAATAATAATCTCTTCAAAGTTCCTATTTACAAAAGGATTCACACCCACAGGACTAGAGCATAGACTTGAACATTCTTTTGGGGGGCATATGATTCAATCCCTAACACTCATTGTTCCTCATTATATATTAATTTATTTTTATTTTAACACTCAATTCTGCACCAAGAGACATTAGTGTAGGAGTTTTCATGACTGTGTCACAGTCGGTGTCTCCACTGTCTCTTGCAATGGGGTTGCCCTAGTGTGTGAAGCCTGCCTCAGAGGTAAGGTCTCATCTCTGCCCCCAACAGAACAGGAGTTGGGGCAGTGTTTCCTCAGCCTCTCTGGGCAACAGTAGCACTTTCAGCCTGCGTGGACTAGACTGTTGAACACCTGTGGCTCCATCCCTGTCCATGACAAAGCAGGAGGAGGAACAGTCTTCCTCACCCTCTTCAAGCAACTGCAGTCACTTTCTGCCTGCATGGACTGAATTGTTGGGCACCCTTGCGACTCCATCCCTGCCCCTGACTGGGAAGAGGAAGGGCAGTGCTCCATCAGCCTCTCTGGGCAACTGCAGCTGCTTTCAGCTCACATGAACAAGATTTTAGTGCACACCTGTGGCTTCCTCCCTGTCCCTGGAAGGGGAGGAGGGGGGCCAGTGCTTCATCAGTTTATCTAGGCAACTGCAGTCGTTTTGACCCACATGACTTAGTTTGCTGCCCACACCTATGGATCCATCACCACCAAAGGCAGAGGAAGAAGGGGTGTGGAGCTTCGTCAGTCTCTCCAGGTAACTCCAGACAGTCTTGGCCTGCATAGTTTTGATTACCTCACATGGCTCTGGCTACATGTCTAACTCTGGCAGAGGAGAAAGTTGAGAGATGCTTCATCTCAAGAAATAGATGAAAAAGAGCTGAAAAAATTCAGATTGGCTAAACACGAGCCACTATAAAATTCCAAATTAAGTTGAATCAAGAATCAAAGAGGGGCTGTATCATGATGCCAATCAAAAAGAAAGCACTAGAATAAAGAGAGAAACTGAGCCCAGAATAAATACATCTAACAAATCAGATGCTGAGACACCAACCAAATTTACATCCATACCAAGAAACAGAAAGATATGGCCCTGTTGAAGGAACAAACTAAGCCTCCAGATAACATAAAGGAGACAACTAATCATAAATGTTCAAACAAAACTCCTTAAAAAATTCAATGAGATGACTAAATGATTAAGCATATAAAGAAGACACAGGGTGAGCACAAGGAAGAATTTGAAAGCATAGATAGAAATATACCAGCTCTTATAGGAATGAAAGGCACAATAAATGAAATTGAAAATACAATGGAGGCATATAACAGCAGATTTGAGGAGATGAAGAAAGGGTCAGTGAGTTTGAAGACATGGCCTCTGAAAGTGAACATACAAAAGAACAAATAAAGAAAAGAATGGAAAAAATTGAACGTGGTCTCAGGGAACTAAATGATGGGAAGAGATGTGCAAACATACATGTCATGGGTGTCCCAGAAGGAGAAGAGAAGAGAAGAGAAAAGGGGAAGAAGGAATATTTGAGGAAATACTGGTAATAAATTTCCCAACCTTGTTGAAGGACACAGATATCCGTGTCCATGAAGCATAATGTACTCCATCCTGAATAAATCCAAATAGACCTATTCTGAGACACGTGCTAATCAGAATGTCAAATGATAAAGATAAAGGGGGAATCCAGTAAGCAACAAGAGAAAAGTAATTCATCACATATAAGGGATTCCTAATAAGATTAAGTGCTGATTTCTCATCAGAAACCATGGAGGCAAGAAGGCAGTTGTATGATAATTTATATTACTGAAAGAGAAAAACTACCAGCCAAGAATCTTATATCCAGCAAGATTGTCTTTAAAAAATTAGGGTGACTTTACAATATTTACAGATAAACAGAAACTAAGAGAGTTTGTAAACAAGATACTGGCTTTGCAGGAAATACTAAAGGGAATATTTCAAACTGAAAAGAAAAGACAGGAGAGAAAGTCTTAGAGTCTAGAAGTGAAGATTATATCAGTAAAAGTAACTAAAAATGTGAAAAGAGTGGTGAAGATAAGATATGACAGATAAAACTCAAAGGTCAAAATGGGTGAAGAACTTATTTTATACTAATAACATTGAATTTTAATTAATTAAACTCCTCAATAAAAATACATAGACTGTTGGAATGTATAAGAAAACATGAGCCATATATATGCTGTCTACAAGAGACTCACCTTAGACCCCCACAAGGATACAAATAGATAGGAAGTGAAAGGCTGGAAAAGGATATTCCACACATCTAGCAAGAGAAAAAAAAAAAAAAAAAGCTGGAGTAGCCATATGTATATTGGATGAAATGGACTTTAAGAACAAAGCTCTTATTAGAGACAAGGAAGAATACTATATATTAATAAAAGGAACAATTCACCAGGAAAAAATAACAATCATAAATGTATATGCACCTAATCAGGATACCCAAAATTGCATGAGGAAAAATCACTGGCAAAACTGAAGGGAAAAATAGATGTCTCTACAATAATATTAATAGTTGGAGAATTCAATACATCACTGCCATCATTGGATAGACCATTTGGATAAAGGATCAATAAAGAAACAGAGTTTGAATAAGATGATAAATGAACTAAATCTAATGGACATATAGAGAACTTTGCAACCCAAAACAGCAGGATATACATTCTTCTCAAATTCTCATGGATCTTTATCCAGGATAGACCATATGTTGGGTCATTAAACAGATCTCAATAAATTTAAAAAGCTCAAAATCATACAAAGAACATTCTTTGATTATAAGGGAATAAAACTCGAAATCAACAACAGGCAGAAAAAGGAAAATTCACAAATATATGGAGATTAAATAACCCACTTTTAAATAAACAGAGGGTCAAAGAAAAAGTTGCAAGAGAAAGCAAATATCTTTAGATGAAAGAAAATGAGAACACAACATATCAGAACCTATGGGATGAAGGAAAGGCAGTGTTGAGAGAGAAATTTATAGCTATCAGTGCTTATATTAAAAAAGAAGAAAGAGTTAAATGCCCTAACTACAAAGCTAGAGGAATTAGCAAAAGAACAGCAAATTGTTCCAAAATCAAAAAGTAGGAATAAAATAACAATAATCAGAGCAGAAGTAAATTAAAATGAGATTTAAAAAAGAATTAACAAAACTAAAAGTTGTTTCTTTGAGAAAAGTAAATAAATTTGCAACCCCTTAGCTAGACTGACAAAGAAAAAAGAAGAAAAATGCAAATAAATAAAATCAGAACTAAAAACAGGGACTTTACTATTGACCCCAAAGATATAAAAGAGATCATAAGAAGATACTATGAATAACTGTAGTCCAACAAACTAGACAATGTAGATGAAATGCATAAATTCGTAGGAACTTACAAACAACCTATAGTGACCCTAGAAGAAATAGAAGACCTCAACAAACCAATCACAAGTAAAGGAGTTGAAATAGTCATCAAACAAATCCCAAAAATGAAAAGCCCAGGACCAGATGGCTTCACAGGTGAATTCTAAAACAAAGCCAAAAGATAGGAATTGAAAGTTTTTCAACATGTTAAAGGGCATATATGAAAAACCCATTGTACTTAATGGCAAAATACTGAAATCTTTCCCTTTGAGATCGGGAACAAGACAAGGAGCCCACTGCCACCACTGTTGTTCAATATAGTGCTAGAAGTTCAAGCTAGAGCAATCAGGCAAGAAAAAGAAATAAAACCCCATCCACCGTATCCATGGGATATAAGCCCACTCTCACTTGGAGGTGGAGTAGACATCACCATTCCAGTCCCCTCAGGATTGGGGGAAGAGCTATGAACTAGAGTGGACTTAATGGTATTCTGTTGTAGACATATTGTGATTCAAGCAATGGAAGAAATAACAGTGAGGTGGAGCCAGTGGCCACTAGATGCTTTTGGGGCAGGGAGGGGAAGGGCAGTTGTAATACAGGGGCTTTTTCAGGACTTGGGGGTTGCCCTGAGTGACGTTGCAGCAACGGATATAGGCCATTTTACATCAGCATATACCATGCAGAACTGTGTGGGAGAGAGTGTGGTCTACGATGTGAACTGTGGTCTATACTTAGTGGCAAAGCCCCAGGATGTGTATATCCATTGCAGGTGCTGTGCCACACTAATGAAAGATGTTTATGTGGGATGTTGTGGGAGGTGTGGGAGGTGGGGAACATGGGAATCCATGTGGCTTTTGTGTGGCATTTGTGTAATCTAAGCATCTTTTAAAATATATATATAAAAAATAACATTTATGTAAGCATGTTCATTTATATATCCCACCACTTTGCTGAACTCGTTTATTAGTTAGAGTTATTTCATTGCAAATTTTTCAAGACTTTCTATGTATAAGATCATACCATTTTTGTTTCTCCATTCATCTGTTCACCTTTGATCTACTGTGAATAATGCTGTTATGAACACTTGTGTGCTTTCAATTGTTTTGGATATATACGTAGAAATAGTATTGATAGATCCTAAAGTAAATCTATCTGAGGAAATGCGAAACTTTTTCACAGTGACTGTACCATTTTACATTTCTACCAACAATGTATGAATGTTCCTGTCTCTCCACATGCTCTCCAACATTCGTTATTTTCATTTTATAAATAGTAGCCATACTAGTGGGTGTGATCTGCATTTCCCTAATGGAAAATGATGTTGGGTTTCTTTTTATATGCTTATTGGTCATTAGTATATCTTCTTTAGAGAAATTTCTATATAAGACTTTGCTCATTTTTTAATTGGAGTATTTGTCTTTTTGTTGTTGATTTGAAATCATTACCTAATACAAGGTTCTGATGATACTACCCCCCATTTTCTTGTAGGAATTTTATTGTTTGGATCTTATATTTAGGCCTCTGATCTATTTTGAGCTAATTTTTTATATCATATGAGGTAGGAGTGCACCTTCATTCTTTTGCATAAGTATATCCAGTTTTTCTTGCATTTTTGTTGAAGAAACAATTCTTTCCATTTTGAGTTGACTTGACCATTGTCAAAAATCAATTAGCTATAGATGTGAGAGTTTATTTCTGAAGTCTCAATTTCATTCCCTTGGTGTATGATACATTTTTCTTTAAATGCTGTGAGGTAAGGATGGAAGTGGGGTTTTGTTTTGTTGCTCTTTTTCTCCTCTTCCTCTCTCTCTCTCTCTCTCTCCCCCCTCTCGTACTCCTCCTTCTCCTTTTCTTCTTGTTTTTACAGGTATCTAGCTGTTCCTATCACATTGTTTTAGGAGCATATTATTTCTTCACTGAACTACCCTGGTACTCATGTCAATATTAATATATGTGTGTTAGTTTGTAGACTCTATATTCTGTGATGTCAATCTATATTTTTGCAAATACCACACTCTTGATTATTGTAAAATTTTAGTAGGTCTTGAAATCAGGTGATGTGAGTCCTCCATCTTTGTTCATTTGCTGAATTGTTTTGGGTATTCTTATTCCTTTGGCTTTTCAGGCAGATTTAAGAATCAGCTTCCATTCTAAAAAAGAAGAGCGACATGGGAGGAATTTCACTGCCTGACCTCGAAACATGTTACAAAGCTACAGTGGTCAAAACAGCATGGTACTGGCATAAAGATAGACACATCAATCAGTGGAATAGAATTGAGAACCCAGAAATAAACCCCCACCTATACAGTCAACTGGTTTTTGACCAACCTACCAAGTTCATGCTAATAGGAAAAAACAGTCTCTTCAACAAATGGTGTTGAGAGAACTGGATATCTATAACAAAAAGAATGAAGGAAGATCCCTATCTCACCACCTATACAAGAATCAACTCATAATGGATCAAAGATCTAAATATAAAAGCCAGGACCATAAAACTACTAGAAGAAAATGTAGGGAAGCATCTTCAAGACCTTGGAGTAGGTGGTGGTTTCTTGGACCTTATACCCGAAGCACATGCAACAAAAGAAAAAATAAATAAATGGGACCTCCTCAAAATTAAGCACTTTTGCACCTCACAGGACTTTGTCAAAGGGTGAAAAGGCAGCCAACTCAATGGGAAAAAATATTTTGAAATCACATATCTGATAAGGGTTTAATACCCAAGATATATAAAGAGATGTTACAACTCAACAATAAAAAGACAAATGACCCAATTAAAAAATGGGCAAAAGACTTGAATAGACATTTCTCCAAAGAAGAAATACAAATGGCAAAAAAACACATCACTAATGATTAGGGAAATGCAAACAAAAACTACAATGAGATATCATTTCACACCTATCAGAATGGCCAGTATTAAAAAGATAGAGAACTACAAGTGTTGGAGAGGATGTGGAGAGAGAGGAAGACTTCTTCACTGTTGGTGGGAATGCAGAATGGTACAGCCACTGTGGAGGACTGTTTGGCAGTTCCTAACGAGGTTGAATATAGACTTGCCACGTGACCATGCAATACCACTGCTGGGTATATTCCCAGAAGAACTGAGAGCAGTGACACAAAGAGACATCTACACACCGATGTTCATAGCAACATTATTCACCATTGTCAAAAGTTGGAAACAACCGAGGTGTCCATCAACAGACGAATGGATAAACAAACTGTGGTCTATTCACATGATGGAATATTATGCAGCTGTAAGAAGAAATGAAGCCGTAAAGCATATGACAACATGGATGAACCTGGAGGACATTATGTTGAGCGAAGCAAGCCAGACACAAAAGGACAAATACTGTATGAATGCGTTACTATGAACCAAATACATAGTGCAACATATTGTTTGATTCAAAAATTTTTTATATGTATCCATTACATTTAATTGAGAAATATATATATTTATTCATGTGTTTACTTTTTAGTTTTTAATTGTTTATATTTTCAATTATTAAATGTACAAAATGAAATTTTAAAAAAAGAATAAAAAAAAGAACCAGCTTCCTACAAAACATACTGCTGTGTATTTAATGTAATTGCATGAAATGTGTGCATCAGTTTAGAGAATATGGCTGTCTTAGCAATTGTGAATCTATCAATCCATATACGTAGTTTGTCTTCCCATTTATATAGTCTTCTTTAATTTCTTTCTTAAGCATTCTGCAGGCTAGTATAAAGATCAAGCACATATTTTAATAAATTTATACCTTAATTTTTCATGTTTCTGGTGGTCTTGCAATGGTATTGCTTTTTAAATATTTAAAATTCCATTTTTCTTTGCTAATATATAGAAATATATAGACACTACATTCTGTACCATTGCTATTCTCATTTATAATAGTAGCAGTTTTTTTTTTTTAGATTTGTTGTGATTTTCTTCATAGGCAATCATTTTATTTGCTAATAGATATCATCTTATTTCTTCTTTACCCATCCCTATGCCATTTATTTCTTTTTCTTGCCTTATTGCATTATGTCCTCTGGCAAAAAACTAAACCCTTATACTGGAAATCATTATTTTGTTTTTGAACTTGGTTTAAAGGATTCAGTGATTTATCTTTAAGTGTCAAATTACTTGTAGATATTTGTAATGTGCTTATTGGGTGAGTAATACTGATTTGTTTACAGAAATTAAACAGAGTTTTTATTCTTGAGGTACACTTTATTTCTCATTATGTATGATTATTTTTATATATGGTAGATTCAGTTTTCTTAAATTTTGTTAATATTTTTTGAATTTTCATTTATGAATGCTATTGATCTCAGATTTCCTGTCTTGTAACTGCATTCATTGTGAACTTTTAGTATCAGTATAATGCTTGCCTCGTAGAATTACAATGTTTTTCTCCCTCTTTAGTTTTTTGAAGGCATTCACGTAAAATTGGTAATATTTACTCGGTAATGTGTTCCTATGATGAACCCCTTAATCTACAGCTTGAGGAACAAAGATGTTAAATTTGCCCTGAGAAAAGCCGTGAGTAGGAGAAAGTTTCAATAATAATCAGGATCTCAAATGTCAGTACTTTCAGGATAAGTGTGTTTTGAATTACAATAACTCAAAATAATTACAAATATTTTGTGGTAGCTTTTTTATCCTATTGTTTTCTTATAATGATGAAGGAAATTTGAGTCTTTGCTCAAAAATTTATTTCTACATTCGCTTGAGTAGGTCATCTTTTCCTCAACATTTTCACAGTTTCATTTCTTTTTCTCAACTTTTGTTCCTTTTTGAAAATAACATTCAGAAAGGAATTTATTATATATGGTTTTTATTATCAGTTTGAACTTTCTTTTTGTTTTCTTCTTGGAATCAGATTATTGGTTCTGCAGTAATTGAATAAAGCAATACCAGGGAGACATTTTGTCATTGGAGGGGGTTACCCTTGTCAGTTGGAAGAATGATTCAAACATTACATCTGCTCTCCTGTTTTTCATCCTCTACTAAGCATATTTATGGCACCTTCAAATGCCAGTGGTTCAAAAGATAGAAGATTCCATAAAGAGTATCTAGAATAAACCCCTTTGTAGATGTTATACTTTGTACTATCCTTTTCAATGAGGTATTTTTTTATTTACACCTAAATAAATATATAATAGATGGTCAATATATGTTTATTGCTTAGATAGGGAAGTAAAACCCTAAGGTTTCACTAATGAAGCTAAGGATTCATTTAAAGTTACACAGCTTCTTAATAAAATAGCCTGGAGTAAATTCTAGGTCCTTGGATTCAAGTCTCTGGCTCTTACTAGTATACTTGCTTCTGTTTTATTTTATTCTTTTCATTTCAGTAGATATACAATATGAGAAAACATTTGTGTTTTGAAATTGACTATGCTTTGTTTAGAAGGATACATGAATTTCTCTCAGGCGGGTTGCTATTTTAATTTAGGTTTGTAGGGTTAGTGTAGCTTAGAGAAAATTGGCTCAAATACACAACTGACTTATTCTGCAAAATAAAAATAAATGAATTTAGAAAGATTGATGGTGCTGTATTTCAGAGAATACCAAAGAGACACACAGTTAATAGTATCTGTAATTCACCCTGAATTTGTATCTGGTGCCATAGTGTGCTGTCATCCTCCGCTGTCAGTAAAGCTGTGAGAACAACTTATACTTCACAATGACTGTAGTGGGGGTTTTGGGAATGAAGGTTGGAGCTCACAGGATTTCTCTGGGTGCAATGATGTTTTTGGTTATTTGACATGAAGAAAACGTTAAAGCCTTAGGGCTGATGGATCCAGGAACAACTAAGTTACACCTTTATCTGTTTTCTTCCGTATATTACCCAATATAGATTTTAAGATCTAAAAACACATGTGCTCCTGAGAAAGCATTCAGATTTTTAAAATAACATTTTATTATATTATATTACATTGTGACAGCTTTTGTAGAATAGGATTTTGGGTGGTGTTTTTTTGTTTGTTTGTTGTTGTTTTGTTTGTTTGTTTTTTGAGAGTAGAAGCAAAAGATGACCACTTTGAAAATCCTTAATCTGGTCTGTTGGGATTGGATCTTGCCCCCCGCTTAGGACATATTCCAGGCTTAATCCAAATTCCTGTGATAGTGAACCTATTTGTAAATGGACCTTTGAAGACGTTTTTATTAATTAAGATGTGAAGTCATTTGTGAGTAGAATCTTTGAAGATCATATTTAAATGAGGCCAGATGGATTCGGGGTGGGCCTTAATCCACATGGTCCTTAAAGCAGAGGAAAATTACAGTCAGGAGCAACCAGAAGTCTGTAAGAGACCAAAACCAGAAGATCCAGAGAATAAGTCAGTATGATGGAAAATAAGGTGACAGATGCAGAGGTACAAGGTATGAAACCCCAAGATTGCCAGCAAGATACCACCAGAACACTACAGACCCCTGGAGATATCATGGACTTGTCGAGACCTTGATTTTATTCTTGTTGCACCAAAACCAGGCTGCACTAAATTCTAGTTGGATAAGACAGCCCACTGTGTGTGAATTGTCATAGCTACACTCACAAACTAAGGTGTGATGTATCAAGGGACAATTGAAACATTTTCTAGGATAACTTTTATATTTTTATTTTACCATTCTTTAAATGTCCACTCAATATTTATTCATTGTGAATTTTAACGTTGATGATTTGCTTGTTTTTGTTCTAGATGTTTAGCCTTGCTAACCTTCTCCTTTAGTTTTAAATGACCACTCATTATGAACCTGCTTGATTTCCACTTAAGTTCTATAAATATAAAAGTTCACCTCGGCTGGAGTTTTTCCTTTGCTTTTTTTTATTTTCTTTGCACTCCTTTTCCTTTTGATAAAATAATTTACCTATTGAAAAAAAAGTATCTATAAATAAATAAGTACCTGTGCTATTTGGGATCCTCTGTAGACATTGCAGAGGTACCGATGTCTATGCTTATACTGGACAAATATGGTGAGTTCCCTATCACTTGGGGTTAAGTGAACACTAAAGCCCACTCACCTTAACACACAGGAGTACCAAGTAGTATCCAAATATTTTCATTCTTATCAATATCATTACTAGTATTGGAAGCAGGATTTGTTGAAATTCCTTCATTCTGCACTGTGCATGCAGCTTGAAGTAGAACCAAATTCCTGATTCTTATCCTTTAGTTCTGTTTTTCTTACCAGATGTATTAGCCAGGGTTCTCCAGGGAAACAGACCCAACAGGAGATATCTGTCAATAAAATGAGATTTTATAAGAAACTCTCAATTGACCATGGGGATGCACAAGTCCAGGTTCCACAGGCAGGCTGTAAACCAGGGGCTACAATGAAAGTCCAATGGAGGTCCTTGATGAGTTCCCGGGAGATGTTGGCTGTCCAAAGCCAAGCTGGGAAATCCTCTCTCAATGCTGAAATCACTTCCCCTTTTAAGGTATTCAACTGATTGGAGAAAGCATCACTCATTGCTGACTGCAATCTTCCTGGTTGACATAGATGTAATTAGCTATCTATGCAGTAAACTCACTGGTGACTAGAGTTCATAAATGTCCTTGTATTACAATTAGCCTAATGCTTGCTTGACCAAACAACTGGGCACAATTACCTGGCCCAGTGGACACATTAGCCTAACCATCACACCACCTCTCCTTTTGTTATTCTGACTATTCATATTCCTGTTTGAGAATGGCTTCAACATACCACATGTCACCTGCTGCTGAGATCTTCCAACATCCCAGTGCATTCCATTTGAAAGGGACCCTTATTACTCCACGTTTTATTGCCAAAACAGCATTAACAGAGGATGATTAGAGGAGTAATAACAGGTATCTCAGGAGAAGTAACATGTATCACAGGTTATAATAAGGGGTAGAGAATGGTTTACATCTAAAAATTGCATTTAGTACTACATAAAATGACATCAAATATTTTGCAAAAGAGCATTTGTTTCTTACTGTGAGTTTTGTGGTTCTTGAAAAATACTGACAGCATTTTAAAAATGTCAGTTCTTCTCAAATTACAAATTTATCACAATTCCAATTAAAATACCCAAAAGATTTTTATGGATCTAGGCAATTTTTCTAATTTATTGAAATGCAATTACACTTCAACTTGTTGAAATATAATTGATGAATATTTACTTAAACATATTAAAATGTACAATTTGATTAGTTTTGACATCTGTATACACCTGTGAAACCATCACCACACTCATGATAACAAAAGTGGTTTGGTTTTTTTTGCCCCTTTGTAATCCATTCCTCCATTGACTTCTGTCCCCAGGCAGTGTTATGTGTTACTTGTCAAGGTAGATTGTCTGTTTTTTCTATAATTTTATTTAAATGGAAACATCTAGGATGTTTTCTTTCTTGCCTTGATTTTCTCTGCTCAAAATAATGGTTTAAAAATTCATTCATGCTGAAGCATGTACTCTGAGTTCATTCCTTTTTATTGCTAAGTAGTATTCCACTGGATAGATACATCATCATATATGTTTATCTGTTGATGGCCATTGGATTTTTCCATCTTTTGGTTATTATAAATAATGCTGCTATGAACATTCATATCATGTCTTTGTGTGGACATATATTTTCAATTATTTTGTGCACATACTTAGAAGCAGAATAATTGGGTCATTTGGTAGGTGTGTCCTTAAAGTTTTTTTTTTTTAAACAACAGAAATTTATTATCTCACAGTTCTGGAGATTAGAAGTCCAAACTCAAAGTGTCAGCAGGGTCATGCTCTCTCTGAAACATATAGGGGAGAATAATTCCTGTCTCTTCTTAGTTTCTAGTGCTTGCTGGCAGTCATGACATCCTTGGCTTGTAGATGCATCATTCCAATCTCTGTTTCCTCTGTCTTCACACGGCCTTCTCACCTGTTGTATGTCTGTTCCTGAGTCCAAATTTCCTCTTCTTAAAAGGACACCACTCATATTGTTTTAAGGGCCTACAACAATTGAGTTTAGCCTCATCTTCATGTTAGTCACATCTTCAAAGATTCTATTTCCAAATAACGTTACATTCATGAAACCAGGGGGTTAAGACTTAAGCATATTTAATATATATGTATATTTTATTAGAGTAATTGTGAGCTTACAAAACAATCGTGTATAATGTGCAGAAATCCCATATATCACCCCTCCACCAACACCTTACTTTGTTATGGAATATTTGTTTCGAATGTGCCTGCAGTTTCCCAGAGAGCCTGAGGAAACACCACCCTCCCTCCTGTCATATTGGGGGCGGGAATATAGCCACATGGGTGTCCAACAGTCTAGTCCGTGCAGGCAGAAAGTGACTACAGTTGCCCTGAGAGGCAGGTGCAGGTCCCCCCAACTTCCTCCCTGCCAGAGACGGGGCTGGAGCCTAGGCTAGGGCAGCAATCCAACCTGAATGAAGAGAAGCCAGTCCTACCATAACTGATTTTTCAATCAGCTCTGCTTCGCCTCATGCCGGGCATGGAGTTAAAATGGAGGCTACTGGCCTCTTTCCAACTTGGACAGGTTCAAACTTTAGCTGTTCTTAGGATTGGACTTTAGCCAGCTGTATTTACTAATCAGTAGCTGAAGCCAGTGCCTGGCCATCTCTTCCTCCCCCAGTTTTGGGAAATGGAGCTTCCAACTCTGCCAGGGAATAGCCCCCAAGGCATCTTGTGCTACCAGGGGTGGATGGGTACCATCCTCCATGGTGTAGTGTGCTTTACTCACGAGTCTTCACTGCAGGTAGGCAGTCTCCTCCTTCTATTCTTCCAAGAATGTTGGCTGATGCTCTTCTGGACTCCTGGGCTTCCAAACAGGTGATTTAGGTAGCTCTGGGTTATTATTAACTCCACGGTAGGATGACCTGACTCTTGGAATTCCTTTCTCTGCTGCCACCTTGCCCCTCCCCCTTAAGTATGTCTTTTCTTAACTTTTTAAAACACTCAAAAACTGCTTTTTAATGTCATTACATTTTAAGATTTCAACAACTGTGCATGAGAGTTCTAGTTGGTACATAACCTAGGCAATGCTTAATGTCACATATTTTTGCTATATTTTCTTTTCATTTTAGTCATTCTACTATTTTGTTGTTTTCATTTAATTTCTCTATTAACTAATAATGAGAAGCATCTTTTCATGTGCTTGTCAATTATTTCTCTCTTATTTTTGAAGTGTCTTGTCAAATATTTTTCTTTAGGTTTTTGAGTTTTCATTATTTACTTGTATTTATATATTTATCCTGGATGCATTCTGTATTCTGGATGCAAGACTTTATAAAGTCTGAGTTTAGTAAATGTTTTCTCTCATTCTTTGGCATATTTTCCATATTCTTAATGGTGTCTTTCACAGAAAAAAAATATTTGGATGCAGTTGAATTTATCATTGCTTTCCTTTCTGATCTGTGCATGAGTGTGTATATTATGTGTGCGCAGATTCTAGAGTTGCATTCAAAGAGAGAGAAGAGTTGGCATGTGTTTGCTCCATCTTACGTGGACCTGGAGCTACATATTTTATTTATACAGAATTCAAGAAAATTCAGGTAACAGATAGGCAAAAAGTTGTTCAATCCTGGGGCCATAAGTGGTTGTGGAAGCAGACCACAGATAAGGAATGAGGAAACTTTGGGGGATGAAGGCATTGTTTTTCATCTTCATTGTGGTACTTATGTACTTGTATTTGTCGAAACTCAGTAAACTGTTCACTTAAAATTGGTGACATTTACTGTATGTAAATTATACTACACTAAAGTTGATTTTAAAAATTGAGGGCAAATTTTTAAAAATTGGCAAAAGACATAAACATGTAATTCACAACAAAGATGAAAAATGACCTGTGAACATATGAAATGATATTTAACAGCATTCATAAGAGAAATGCAAATTAAAATTACACTGACATTCCATTTCTCACCTGTCAAAAAACTGCGCCAGCTAATGTAAATGACTTACTTCATTCAGAGGCTATTAAACTTAATTCCATTGAAACTAAGGACTGCCAGCTTTTGAAGAGTAGGAGGAAAAGTAATGGAGGATATAAGGAAGGTTGATTCCTGGGATGGGTGAATGATTTACTGAGGTGCACTTAGGATGTTTGGTTGCTTGGAGATGGATGAGGGATTTCCTGATGTTGCAGTTAGGACCACTTGATCTGGAATGTTTTCCTTTGTGGTAATTAGTCTGCCTAGTGGCTGTAAGGCCTTTGGGAAAGTAGGAGAGAGAGAAGGAAATGCCTAGTTAGAGCCTCTCAGGCACTTGGGTAGCTGAGGTAAAAGAGAGAGTGGAAGGGGAGGAGAGGAACAGGTCCAGGGTGAGACTGATATTTACAACAGTTAGGGTCTAAAGTGGTCTTTGTTCTGTTTTTTTTTTGTTTGTTTGTTTGTTTGCTGTTTTTTTGCACCCTGCAGTTTGAGTTGTTTTTCTCTGTAGCCCCACAGCTGCAAGGTAGACAGGATGGGGGTGGAAGTAGGAGGGGCACCAGAGGAACAAGAACAGATTGGTCTAGAGAAGGAAAACAGTCTTGGTCACATCTACTGGACTGACAAAACAACAACAACAACAAACATTCACTAGTAGAAGGTTAATTAGACTGAATAAAAAGGCACTTATTTACATACCTGTTAGGAATATAAACTGTTTCAACCCACGTAGAGGAGACTTTGGGCAGTATCCAACAAAATCACACCTGTTTACCATTTGATCCAGCAGTCCCATTTATTGAAATTACCTAGGAGTCACGTCTCCAACAATGTGAAAATATATAAGAACATAGTTTTCATATCACCATTGTGTGTGAGAGTAAAACATTAGAAACAAATGAATACTCATATAAAAGAAATTATATGAATAAACTATGGTACATTCATAAAAAGAAAGTTTTATTTTTGGAATCTTTTTAATTATCCAAAATAAAATAAAATAAATAAAATAATAAATTCAGATATGGGAAAAATTCTAAAATAGAATATAAACATAGACAAATTAACATAATTGTATTTTAAATTAATACCATAACCAGTGTGAGGGAGAAAATAGCTTTGAATTGTAATTTTAAACCCATTATTTTGACTTTATAACACAGACCAAACAACAAAAACAACAGTGTCTTGTAAACATATATTGAGCTTTTTTAATAAGTTTGTTGTTTTCAGTATTATAATGTCACAATCATCTCAAATTAATGACCTCAGTATTTGCATGAAGAAACTAGAAAAATAGGAGAAAATGAAAGCCAAAGGAGCAGAAGATTGTAAATAATAAAGATCAGAATAGAAATCAATGAAAAGGAAATTTAAAAATCAACAAAAAATCAATAAAACCAAAGACTTTGTTCCTTAAGAAGATCAATAAAACTGATAAACCTCTAGATTGACTGATGAGGTAAAAAGAGAGAAGACACAAATTACCAATATCAAGAATGAGTGAGATGACAAGTCTACAAATTCTAAAGACAGTAAAATAATTAAAAATGAATAGTATTATGCCAAAATTCTATAATTTATATGAAATTGATAAATACCTCGAAACATTGAATCAAATTTCACTCAAGAGGAAATGGATAACCTGAATTGCCCTTCTCTCTTAAAGAAAATGAATTAGAAAATTGCCCTGTAAAAAAATTCCAGGCTTACCTAGATGATTTTAATGCAAATTCTACCAAACATTTAAAGAAGAATATAATGCCAACTCTACAAAAACATTTTTAAAAACTTGAATAAGCAGGAATAATTACTAACTCCTTCTATAAGGTCAAAATTACCCTGATACCAAAACCTGTCAAAACAAAAGCTATATATATCCTTGAATTGATGAAACATCCAAAACAAGATCAAATTTAACAATATGCTAAAAAGATAATATAGCATGTCCAGTGGGGTTTATTTGAGAAATTCAAGATTGGTTCAACATTTGAAAATCAATCAATGTAATTAACAGTGCAAAAAATGTGCATGAATAATGTATACAGTCCCTTCTCAAAGACTTGCACACAAACTCTCATAGCATCTTTATTGACTATAGCCCAAAATTGGAAACATCACCAACATCCATCACCAGGTAAATGAATAAACATATTGTGGTATATCCATACAGTAGAATACTACTACAACAATAAAAATGAATGAATAATTAATACAAACACATGGATGAATCCCAAAATAATTATGCTGAGTGAAATAAGCCCATACAAAGGAGTACTTAATGTTTGATTTAATTTGTATAAAATTCTCAAAAATAGAAATGAATCTATAGTGGCAGAATTCAGATCAGTGGTTGCCTGAGAGGTGGAGACCATGGAAGTGTGCAGGGAGGGCACTACCAAGGGGCATATTGAAACATTTAGGGGTGATGGATATATTCACAATATTGATTATGGTGTTGATTGCATGAGTGTTTACTTTGGGCAACACGTCAAATTGTATACTTTCAATTTGTTGTGTGTCAATTATATCTCCAAAAAGCTTCTAAAAATGGAGAAAGAAAGAGCTAGAGAGTGAGAGAGAAAGAAATAAAAAAAGAGAGAGAGAAGGAAGGAGGGAGGAAAGGAGGGAGGGAAGAAGGAAGGAAGGAAGGGAGGGAAGAAGGGAGGAAACAAGGAAGGTAAGAAGGGAAAGGAAGCTCAAGAGCTGAGCTCGATTGGTTCCTCCTATCATACTCAATTTTCAGATATTCACACTTGTTTTTACAGGGCCTATTTAGAGTCAGGGGAGGGGGGCATCACTGGACAGGGATGTTACTTTGTAATTCTCTCCATAGGAAATAATGAGTCTCTGGAAATGAAGTTCCATTTTTTATGGTGGAGGCTGGGAGAGGAACAGCTAGAAACTTACACCTTGAGTGAGTGAGTTTTTCCATATGATCATTGAATATTCTTTGAATCATCCCTATAAGAAATTAGTCTTTAGACATGAAGGCTATATTTTCTAGGTCTTATTTTTTACACATTGTTTATAAGAGAAATCTGGTCTTCTATAGCATGCATTTTTCCAAGGTTTGAATCTTTTTCACTTATTCTTCCACACACAGGAGAATAGAGTTTTTGTCATTTTATAAGAATATAATTTAATAATATAAAAATGTGTGGATGACACTGGGTGTGTGTGTGTACCATATATAGTTGATTTGCACAGACCAAGTAATACAGAGGAGTTTGCGATCTACTTTATGTTAATATAAATATTTTCTTAAATAGATTTTATTTAAGGTTTTTTCATCTCATTTGTGTTACTGTGACTCACAGTGGAGAATAACAACTGTTCCATGATTCTACTATTAAGTACTTAAAACTTCCTTTTGAGACAGGATTATAATTTTCAATCTTTTGAGTTTAGCTGATGTACCTCTTTGTTATCTACACACATTGCATATGTTAGCATAAATATCCCTCTTTTGTACAAATTATTTCTAAATCTATAACTAAATCTTAGTTAGCTAAGATTTTCCTTACTAGGAAGTTTTAAGTACTTAATAGCAGGATTATAGGACAGTTGTTATTTTCCATTGTGAGTTACAACAACACAAATGAGATGAAAAAAAACTATATTGTACTTTAAAACTTATTTTATATAAGAAAATATTTATATTAGCATAAAATAGATTGCAAACTCATCTGTATTATTTGGTCTATGCAAATCAGCTATATATAATACGCACAAACAACACATAAGCACCCATACTTTCCATATTTTTTTTAAAAATTAGATTCTTATAAAAGGATCCTGTGTGAGGAAGAATAAGTGAAAAAGATTCAAACCTTGAAATAAAATGCATGCTATAGAAGACCAGATTTCCCTTACAAACACTAGATAGAAGATATGACCTTGAGGAAATGGCCTTCGTATCTAAAGACTAAGTTCTTGCAGGAATGTTTTAAAGAATATTTAATGATCATACTGAAAAATCTCACTTATTCAAGGTATTAGTTTCTAGCTGTTCCTCTCCAAGCTTCCACCATCAAAACGGGAACTTCATTTCCAGAGCCACATTATTTCCTGTGGAGAAACTTACAGAGTAACACCCCTGTCCAGTGATCTCACCCAACTCTCAACAGTTCCTGTAAAAACAAGAGTGACTATCTGAAAACTGAGTTTGATAGGAGAAACTAATCTAGTTCAACTTCCATGCTTCCTCTCCCTTTCCTTTCTTTCTTTCCTTTCTTTCCTTCTCTTCCCTTCCTTTCCTTTTCCTCCCTCCCCCTTCCTCTCTCCCTCCTCCTCTCCCTCCTCCTTCCCTCCTTCTTTCCTTCCCCTCTGTTTCCTTCTTTATCTTTTTTTCCTTTTTCTTACTTTCCTTCCTTCTTTCCTTTCTTTCCTCCCTACCCCCTTCCCACCTCCCTCTGTCCCTTCCTCCCTTCTCCCTCCCTTTCTTCTCTCTCTGTTTCTCTCTCCTTCCTTCCCTCCCTCCCTCCTTCCCCCATATTTCTTAACATATTTAGTGGTGTATATTTGGCACACAACAAACTTAAATTGTACAATATGATGACTGTTGACCATTGTATACAATCAGGAAATTGTCACCATTATCAATACAGTGAATATATACATCACCCCTAAATGTTTCATCATGCCCTTTGGTAGTGCCCTCCCTACATGCTTCCATGCTCCCCACCTCTCAGGCAACCACTTATCTGGTTTCTGTCACTATAGATTGGTTTCTATTTTTCAGAATTTTATACAAA
The DNA here is from genome assembly GCA_029593785.1 of Cabassous unicinctus. NCBI lineage: Eukaryota > Metazoa > Chordata > Mammalia > Cingulata > Chlamyphoridae > Cabassous > Cabassous unicinctus. The sequence continues at coordinate 66,299 of JAQZBX010002567.1, forward strand.
TTAAATCATACATTAAGAACTCTTTGTATGGGCTTATTTCATTCAGCATAATTACTTTAAGATTCATCTATGTTTTGTGTGTCAATAGTTCATTTATTTTTATGGTTGAAGTAGTATTCTACTATATGGATATACCACAATATGTTTATACATTTACCTGGTGATGGATGTTGGTGTTACCTCCAGTTTTGGGATATAGTCAATAAAGATGAAATGAGAGTTTGCATGCAACTCTTTGAAAAGGGACTAATATATTGCACACACACTTTTTTGTATTATTAATTAAATTGATTGATTTTCAAATGTTGAACCAGCCTTGAATTTCTGGAATAAATCCCACTTTGACATGCTTTGTTATCTTTTCAGCATATTGTTGGATTTTAGCATATCTTGTTTAGAATTTTGCATCTATTCATGAGAGATATTAATTTGTACCTTTTGTTTTGATATGGTTTTGATTTGCTCTTAGGGCAATATTGGCTTCATAGAATGACCTAGATATTATTCCCTCTTCTTCAATGTTTTGGAAATGTTTTAGTAGAGTCAACATTTTTTCTTCCTTAAATGTTTGGTAGAATTTGCCATAAATTTATCCAGGTAGGCCTGGAGTTTTCATTTAGGGTAATTTTCTACTTCCACTTCCACTTCCACTTCCACCTCTACTTACATGGAATGGAATGGAATGGAATGGAGGAAATGGTTTCAAAAAGTTTACACCCAAAGCACAAGCAATAAAATAAAAAAATAGATAAATGGGACCTTCTCAAAATTAAAAACTTTTGCACCTCGAAGGATTTTGTCAAGAAAGTGAAATGGCAGCCTACTCAATGGGAGAAAATATTTGGGAACCACCTATCTGATAAGGGCCTAATATCCAGCATATATAAAGAAATCTTACATCTCAAAAATAAAAAGACAACCCATTTTAAAAATGTGCAACAGATTTAAATAGACACTTTTCCAAAGAGAAAATACAAATGGCTAAAAAGTACATGAAAAGATGTGCAACATCACTAGCTATTATGGGAATGCAAATCAAAACAAAAATGATATATCGTCTTACACCTATTATACTAGTTGCTAATAAAAAAAACAAAACAATGAACTACAGGTATTGGAGAAGATGTTGAGGAATTGGAACTCTCATCCACTGCTGGTGGGAATGTAGAATGTTGCAGCCAGTTGGAGGAAGGTTTGGCAGTTCCTCAGGAGCAAAGTATAGAATTACCATGTGATCTGGCAATTCCACTAGTAGGAATATACCCAGAAGAATTGAAAACAGTGGCACGAACAGATACATGCAAACAAATGTTCATCACAGCATTATTCAAAATTGCCAAAAGTTGGAAGCAACCCAAGTGTCCAACAATGGATGAATGGATAAACAAAATGTGGTATATAAATATGATGGAATATTCCTCAGCTGTAAGGAGGAATGACGTATTGACACATACGACAACATGGATGAATCGTGAACAACTTAGGTTGAGTGAAGTAAGCCAGTCATCAAAAGACAAATATTATATGAGCTCACTGATATGAACTAAGGATATTGAGCAGACTCACAGAGGCAGAGTCTGGTAGATAGTTTACCAGGAGATAGAAAGAGAGTAGAGAGTGGTGAGCCAATGCTCAATCTGGGTAGAATCAGTAATAAGGTGGATGGGAGGTTTGGCTTTGGATGGGGGTAATGCTGATGCAGCAATATGAATAGGGTCTAAGATGCTGGAGTGTGAGTGTGAGGAGGATTGTGAGGGTGGGATGGGCTATTCATAGAGCTGGGGGGAGGGCTGGAGGAAGGAACACGTGAACTCTGGGGAGGTAAAGGATTATGGTTGAGAATAGAATTGTGGGCTTGTTCTTTTGGGAGCCATGGCAGGGGAGGGTCATTGGTACAGGGTGTCAGTGGTGGGGGGATGTATGGGAAAGGGTGCACTGGGGCATGCTTCTATGGAGTATGAGTGTGTTCATGTGGTCATATGATGTTATGTCAGTGGATGGAGACCCACTCAAATAACCAAGAAATTATTAAATTAAATTCCCATCCTGGGGAGTCCTGCTACATTCTCTGATAGAGGGGCAAGGCTCTCTAGAGAACATAGGCAGGGTCTAATAAAACAGACCAATTCACCAAGCCCTCAAAATTAATGCTTGTACTTATGAACCTTATTCTTGTAAAATTGAATCTTAACCTAATAATATCTATTGCCTAAGAGTTACCTCCTGAAAACCTCCTTGTTACTCAAATGTGGCCTCTGTCTAAGCCAAAGTCAGCAAATAACCTTCCTCCCCGGCATGGCACATGACTCCAGTGACAAACCACACTCGCACTGAGGGAATATTACCAAGTGCCAACTAGTGAATAAATCCCACTTTGACATTTGGAAAAAGACCTTGAACAAAAGGGGAAAAATTCAATACAAAAAAGTTTTTTATGGCTGAGAGATTTCAAAGTGAGTTGGGAGGTCATTCCAGAAGTTATGCTTATTCATGTCTCAGGTGGATCTCACTAACTGCCACAGTAAACAAAGCTTCAAACAGGGTATTTCCAAGGGCTCTAGAGACATCTGGACACTATAGGCAAGGCACACAACCCCATGAAATCAGCACCCCATCCATGGGCCTTGCCTTGGAATATATGATAACCTATTTCCCCAGTGTAACAGAGTTAGGCTCATTTATTATTTCCCTACACATGATTCTTCTACTCCTTTTATTTGAACCCATAATTAGCACTATACTCTTTAAATATATTTCCCAGAGACTTACACCTTTGGTCTGCTCATATGCTGTTAAGTCCTGAATCTCAGCAGAATTTCAGCTAATACGTACTCTCCAATTCATCATATTTGCCCAGGACAACTAAAAAAATGATGATGGATAACCCCCATCCCAAAAAACAAAGAATATCTACAACTGCAAGCAAAATAGTTTCTCCCATCTGCCCCATGGGATCTAAGTCCCCACTCAATCTGAATTAGTGTGGGCGTTACCATCCGAAAATCCTCAAGATTGAGGAATGAACAAACATAAGAGGGAAATGTAGCCATGTAGGAAAGTAAACTTATTACTGTAATAACAGAACTTTTAACATTGATATAAAGATAGTAGCTATCAGAGGTTCTGAGGGGAGAAGGAGAGAAGAATAGGTGGAACATAGGGCATTTTTAGGGCATTGGAATTGTTCTGCATGATGTTGCAGTGACAGATACAGGCCATTAAACATTTTGTCAAAACCTATAAAATTATATGGTGCAAAGTGCAAACCATAATGTAAACTATAGACCATGGGAAATAGCAATGCTTCAATATTTGTTCATCAGTTGTAACAAAGGTGCCACACTTGTGTATGATGTTATTAATAGGGGAAAATATTAAGGGGGGTATGGGTGGGGTATATGGGAATCCCCTATATTTTTTATGTAACTTTTCTGTAGTATAAAACTTCTTTAAAAATAAAGTTAAAAAATAAAAATAAAAAACAAAAAGAAGGGGCAATTTAGGTCATCCATTTAGTCTTGAGTGAACTTTGTGTCTTAAGGTATTTATCAGTTTCATCTAAATTGGAGAATTTTGGCATAATTTTCACTTGTAATCATTTTAATGTCCTTAGATTTTTTAGAGTTCTCACCTTACTCTTAATGATTTACCTCATCAGTCAGACTAGAGATTTATCAGTCTTATTAATCTTCTCACAGAACAAAGTGTTTGCTTGTATTGATTTTTTTCTGTTGATTTTTAAATTTCCTTTTTATCAATTTCTGCTCTGATCTTTATCATTTCATGTCTTCTTTGGCTGTCATTTGCTCTGTTTTTTCTAGCTTATTTTGCTGGAAGCTGAGGTTATTAATTTGAGAGTTTTGTTAACCAATAATACTGAAAACAACAATCTTACGAAAACAGTTCAATATTTGTTAACAAGAATTTGTTGTTTTCCTTTTTGGTCTGAGTCTATAAAGTCAAAATAATGGGTTTAAAGTTACAATTCAAGACTATTATCCCTCACAGTGGTTATGATATTAACTTGAAATACAATCACAATGATTTTTTGTTTACATTCCATTTTGTAATTTTCCCCATCCCTGTTGATTTTATTTTATTTTAAACATATAAATAATTAAAATAATTATCCTTTTTGTGGATATACCGTATTTTTTTCATAAAATCTGTTATGTATCAGAGTTCATTTGTTTCTAATGTTTTACTCTCATACACATGGTGATATTAAAACTATGTGCTTATATATTTTCATATTGTTGGAGATGTAACTTCTAGGTAATTCCAATAGGCAGAGCTGCTGAATCAAAAGGTAAATAGATGTAATTTTATTGGCTACTGCTGAAGTCTTCTTTATGTGGGTTTAACAATTTGTATTCCTACCAGCTATATATATATATATGTATACCTCTTTACCCACATTCATGTCAGCCTATTACAAGTGGAGGTGATTTTTGCAGTTGTTGTTATATCTTATATATCTCTGCCATCTTGTTCTTTGTGGGTGGTCTTTTTCCATTCAAATCGAGAGTTTCCTTGGTGTGATAAATGATTTTCAATTGTACTCAGTAATTAGTTACAAATCATTATCAAATCATTCAACTAATCTTTATTAATATTTGGAAGAGGCATTATCTTAGAGAGGTTCAATTTTATCTTCTCAGTAAGGAATACTAAATAATGTGATTCCAAAATATCCTCAGTCTGTAATTTCCTATAATCAGTGTTTTTATGTCAGATGACTAATATTCTCAGCCCAGATTGTTGAAAGTGGGGACTTTGTGGTGGTAGTTCATAGAGAGAGAAAGAGAATTTTCAAGAAATCTCTTTTGGATTTAGTTTCCTTAATG
>JAQZBX010002568.1:0-32307 GCA_029593785.1 Cabassous unicinctus
CTTATAAAAATGAAAAAAAAAATTTTTGCCTTATAATTTAAAAATGATAGTAAGCAGTTTTACATTGACTCTTAAAAAATGCTCCTGCAGATAAAAAGAAGATAATTAAGCAAAATTAAAATGAAACCAAACAAAAAAATAACAATCATACCCACTAAAGTTAAATTATCTCCTCATAGTTTTGCTTCTTATTTACATATATTTATGAAAGTGTATATATTAATATGTATAAAATGATGGCAACAAATTACTCAAAGTGTTTTATACACTGTTTATCCCCTTAGCAATATATTGGATATATTTTTCTATAACATTTTATCAGCAGAAAAGTATTTCCTTGCATGAAGCAATTTCGTTACTTCCTTTACAAATCAATATCAGTTAATGTTCAACCAGAGAAACAAAATGAGTAGAAGATATATATTAATAGATTTATTACAAGGACTTGGCTTAAATAATTTAGGGAGTTGGTTCTAATCCAATATCATAACACAGGTTATCAGGGAGGTAGGAACTCCCAGTTAGGAGCTACAGCTGCTGTCCGCGAGTAGAATTTCTTCTTCCTAGTGGAATCTCAGTTCTGCTCTTAAAGTCTCTCAACTGATTAAATCAGGCTCACCCAGATTATCTAGGATATTTGTATAATTATGGAGTTTAATCACATCTACGAAATACCTTCAGAACAACACCTGGATTAGTGTTTGATTCAATAACTGGAGACTATAACCTAAACAAATTGATACATATAACTGACCATTAAAAAGCCCCTTGTGGACACTTATCTGGGTTGCTTCCTTTTTTTTTTTAATTCAGTTTTATTGAAACATATTCATAAACCATGCATTCAAAGTGTATAATCAATGGCATTTGGTATAATCACAGAGTTGTGCCTTCATCACTTCAATCAATATTAGAATATTTTCATTATTCCAAAAATAATAATAAAAAACAAAAACAAACAAAAAACCCTACTCCTTAGTAGTCAACTCTCTATATTACATTTTAACACATATCACTAAAATGGGCATTTAATATTATTTTAATTTTTTAGAAAAATTTGTGATTTTCAGTTTCTAAAACAGTATTTGGCAAACAGTAAGGAAAAATACACATTGTTTGGTAGCTATAGCAAAAATCTCTTTTTCCCAGGATAAAACACATCTAAATCTATGGTTTATATGGATAGAAACATTCATTTGAAGGCTATAATTCATTGTGTAAAATGTACCTTAATATTATATCCAAATAATCTCATATTCCTTCTTCCTATTTAAGGGAAAAAAAAGACCATATTATATATTATAAAATTACTATAAATTTTTAAAAATTTAAAACATACTGTGCCAGTTTGAAATTACTTTATGAATCCCAAAAAGAGAACAGTTATGTTTATAAACTAATCTATTTCTCCTGGTGTGATACGTTTGATTGCATTAAATTCAGCTGAGGGGCCTTTGATTAGGTTACTTGATAAGATCGCTTTAGGGCTTTTTATTGGACTATGTCTGTGAGGCATAAGTCAGGTTGAGTCTCCGCCCCATTGCTGGGTCTGATATAAATGACAACACAGGGAAAGACTCAGATAGACACAGGAAGAAAGAGCTCTGCTGTTTTTGATCCTGCCATGTGACAGAAAGAAGAGGCTCAAACAGCTGATCCCCTGGGGAGAGATGAGCTATTTGCCTGATAGCTCACAGCTGAACTTGGGAAGAGAGCAGAACAGCTGAGACTGATATAGGAGGCCAGGAATGAAACAAGCCCTGTGCCAGAAAAGAGAGGATGCAGGATCACTTAAGCAGGAAGCCCCAAGGGGCTGAGCCCATGGAGCAGCTTAAGAGGAAAGGGTTCACCACGTGGCAACATGCCAGGATCAACAGTAGCTGACTTTGGTGAAGAGGCATCTCTGATGGTGACTAGGTTTCAACTTCTCAAGGCCTTGGAACTGTAAGATTTTACCCCAAATAAATCCCCTTTGTAAAAGCCAACATATTTCTGGTACTTTGCATCAGCAGCTCTTTGGCAAACTGAAACACATACTATAATCGATTTCTTAATATGCCATCTTAGAAGTGAAAATGTATAGCCCACGATCTTGGTTTAACCACTCTAAGAAGTTTTCTAGAATGTGCGTTCATTAATACAAAAGAACAAGTTTTTCTCATGACAATGGAGATTATTATGATAATTATTATTGTGAAGATTAAATGAGGTAATAGATGCAGAGAACTTGGCACAACTTTCAGTATTTAATAAGTTTTCAATTGTAGCTATTATTATTATTAACTTTAAAAGTGGCAGAATATAGTAGAAAGCATGCTAGTTTTCCAATCACTATTCCTCAGGTTTGAATCTTTATGCCAATATTTTATGTCACCTTAGACAAGTTACTTAGACCCACTGAATCTCATTTTTCTACCTAACATATAGGAATTATAGCAATATCATTTTACAGGGTTATGAGAAATACATAATCAAATAAGAGAATTTAACATTGGCTTTGTAAACCATAAATGGCTATAAAAATGGTATTAATTACAGAATGCGGTTTTGATGAATATTCATGATTCCTTCTATTATATGAAATAAAGTCTTTGTTTTGCATCATTTCATAGGGCAGTTACAGCTTCTGTAACATAATCTCTTTTCTAAATTCAAATAGAATAATCTATATTTTAACCTAATACAAATAAATGGAGTTAAATTAATGTATAATGTTTTCCTACCTAAGAAATTCTGTATATGGCTTTCCTAAGCCCATGAGTGCTCAGAGCATTTGGGTGGGGGAAAATGTCTTGCTTGCATTAGCTAAGTAACTGTGTCCTTCATTGTATCAGATGCACTCCAGAGAAGTAAGGCACAATGGCTTCCAGGCAGTTTGGGAACAATAGTCATGCCCTATTAACAAACCTAAAGAGAACAGTATGTTTTCCTCTATTATCCAGGGCTGTACTTTTTACTGCTGCCTCTCTGGCCTTTTATTACCTCATTAATGGGTGCTACAACAGCAGGCAGAGGAACAGTGATAAGTTGAAGGTGACTTCAAGCATCAGATTGTATGCTAGTGATAACCACATGTTGCCCAGAGCTAAAAGATCAGTTCCTTTTGCTCTTTGTGCAAACTATTGTTTGGTGAGAAAACACTGATTGATGTGCCCACAAGTCTTTTGACTTAGTTTTAAAATCTCCCTGGATGAAGAGTCTAAAAATATGCCTCACAGGCTGGTAACAATTTGGCAGAGCTATTTATTATGACATGAAAACCTTGAACCCCCGCCAAAATGGTACGTGGCTCCACATGCTGCATGTTTTTTGATTATTGATATTTTTATGAAGTTTTTAATGAAAATTATGGGACATGAAAGCCTAAATAAATATCAATTTCAAGCCAACCAAAATAATAATTCTCTGTAGAAATGAATAGACTTATCAAAAGGTATATAGTAATTTTCTAAATAACCAACAAACTCCTGAAAATAATTACCAATTTAAGGCAAGGGGAAAGTCAGGATCTATACATCCATCAAAGAATTGTTTAAAATGAGAAATATTGTTTATATTTTATTATTTATAATATATTGTACTATATTATAGTGTACTCTATAATATTGTACTATACCATATTTTGTCACCTTAGATTAAATTACATGGCATTATATTAATCTGAATGAGTACTTAAATATGAAAAAAAATTAAAATTGAGAAGGGAACAAGTATTAAAGTTATAATTATAAGTCACATAGGAAGTACACCTAAATATACACACTAGGTCAAATCTTAACCCATACTTAAATTATTTCTGTGTGTTCCTGTTATTATAAGTGATGAAAACTTTAACTATAAGAGGAATGCAGTTTGGTAAAATCTTAAACTTTTTTCTTCTAGAATTTTCTTGCCTTTTATTCCCTCATTATATTTCTTCTACATAGCTGTGTGATTGTTTGAACCTGTATAGACCCCAGAAAAGTATGTTAATCCAATCCTGTGGGTGTGGACCTATTGTAAGGAAGGCCTTTTGGTGAGGTTATTTCAGTTAATGCAAGGCCCAAAGTAGATCTTAATCCTCTTACTTGTGTCCTTTAAAAACATGATGACTATGGATAGATAGAGTTGAAGAAAGCCACAGAAACAATAAGCTAAAAGCAATGAAACACTGAGGAGAAGGGAAAGACCAGCAGATGCCGCCATGTGCCTTGCCATGTGACAGAGAAGTCCAGAGTTGCTGGCAGCCAGTCTTCAGGGAGAAAGTATCACCTGATGACATCTTGATTTGGACATATTTCTCAGCCTCAGAACTGTAAAAGCCAACCCATTTTATAGTATATATGCATTTTGGGAGCTTAGCAGAATAAAACAGAGTTGTTGCTCTTTCTTTGATCTTTGTCTTATTGGTCTTGCCTGTTGATAATTCTAGGGTTTCTCTTTCCTCACATAAGTTACATATATCACCACAAGTCCTAGATAAGTGATTTTATTGTGTTCTAATCTCCTAAAGGGCTAGTGACCATATTTTTCTTTCTCTCCTTTCTCAATATCTGAAAATAACTTCAGACTGCCAGGGGACTGGCAAATGTCTTTTAGACATCTTTAGTATTCAGATGGATGGTCTGACCACCTTCAGCCAAACCTACATTTATATAAATGCATATGAATCCAGTCTTTGATTACATAGTCACTGCCAAAATATTTTTGGTTAGGCTGTTCCTCACTTTGGAATTGTCTTGGAACAGAGGCCTACAATAAAGCTGTTTTACTTTTAGTCAGTATATCTGATGCCCTATCTACATTTATTCTCTTGATTAGTTTTTTGGGGCAACTTGTAAGACAACAATTTGGCATCAATACCTAATGCTAATTAATGTTGAATTGAGGAGTTCTACACAAAAGTCACAAAATCAAACCCAAAAGGAAAACCTGATACAATCAAACTGCTAATTGGAAACGTATGAAACAAAAGCAGGTTTGTTTTTTTTTGATATGTGACTAGTATTAGTAACAAGTCCTCACAACCATAGCCCCAAACTGGGAGTCCAACTTATATGCTTTCTAATGAGATGGTTCACAGTGAGTCCCTTATACATTAAAATAATCGACAGAATAATTGGGTTGGGAATTTCCATTGTGACTGAAGCAAGTTGCTCATGAAGTCAAAAGACTCGCCAACCTTTCTATTTGTCTACACATTGTTTTTGTGTGTGTGTATATCTGATAGTAATAGTACGTTATTAGAAAACATTTTATTCAAGGATACACATACTACAGAATGAAATTGGAACATCAGTTAAATTTAGGCTTAGTGAAAATAAGGAATTTTTTCGTATTATGTAACTGTAAAATGTTTCCTTCCATAAACTTATGCTAGTCATTTCCCAATCTCCTGGACAAAATATCAAGCAGATTTAATTTTACCAGGTAATATTCTTTAGTGTGAGTTTTTAAATAGGGCTCTTCTTGAAGTAGAGCATGTTAAATAAACTGAGCACTTTGGCTGTGTTTTCATGGAAGGAATTTTCTGGCCATTTAGATAAGTCTCTGATTCTGAAGACAACTGTTACGTGACTGAGGAAAATAAGTTGACACCCAAGGAATAAATTTCCTGTAGCTTTTGAAGAAACATATGCATAGATCACAAATGATATCCCTGTAAGCCTATGAAATATAATATATTTCTTTGAAACTTTCCAGTGATTTTTCAAATTTAGTTCTTTTTTTTTACTCAAATAAAAGACTTCCTCAGAAGAAATCTAATATATAACAAAATTATAAAATAGATAAATAGACAGATACGTTTGAACCGGTGATCCAACTGCATGTGGCTCTTCTCTTTAACTAACATGCATACAAACATGTGCACAAGACACAAACATTTTCACACATGAAGAGAGAGAGACGGACAGAGAGAAAGAGAGAGAGAGAGAGAGAGCAGCCCTATACTTTCTTCTGAAGAAAACATGGATCCAAAAATCCTATTTTAACATCTCAGCTCCATCTGTATTATTCCTGCTCTACCTACAGAATTGTATAGAAATAAATGTCCTAGAATAAAGAAAGGTTGCTTCATAATTGTGGGCCATAACTGATTTATTTGTGGAATTATTATTCAGTGAAAATGCAGATATGTATTTTTTATTGGAATCATCTACTTGGTTTAGTGGTTTATGCACAATGATGAACACTAGTGAAGCAATAATGAACTGCAACAAACTGTGCTGATATCTAAGTAAGGCAGCAGTGATGATGAGCCTAAATAATAACTAATGTTAATAGACTAATTTGCAAAAGAAAAGTTTGAGAAACTTCTAAACGCTTTATGTATTTTAACTCTTAATCCTGAAAATGATCCTATAGTACAGCTATTATTATTATCCCCAAGTTATAGGCAGGAAGACAAAGTAAAAAGCAACTAAATAACATGCCCGTGTTCAGAGAATAACAAGTGATGAAGCTTGAAATAAGAGCAAAGCAGGATCTTAATATTTATGTTATATTCCTTTTCACAGAATTACATACAAGACTATTAATAAAGCAATAAGATAAGAAATAACCATTTGGCAAATAATTAGAACAATGAAATTATTCACAGTTGGTGGAATTTGTAATTGCACATACACACATACATGCAGGTAATATATGTCAATAGAAAGACTGTTTAAAAGAACATTCACTTCATTAAGTTCTTGCTGACATTCTATAAATATTGAATGTTCCTCATCTGAACAGTCTATACAAGTTTTCTATAAATATAGAAACACTCTAATACTCTATAAGAACAGTACTGCAATTTTATAATTACGTTTCATGCAATTTTCAGAGTAACTTTCCTGCTTTATGCTACTAGATAAATTCAACAATTTCTATTTCAGAATATACTGTCCAGGGCTTCATGAAATGAAATTACTGTGAATCTCTCCAGACTTCACAATTCATCAAAACATCTGAACAAACATTACAATATCCAAAAACAAAAGATATCAAACAAAAAATGCCTTCAGTTAAAGCATGTATGCATTTTTAATACCTGACAAAGAATATCGGTGTTGTGCTCGCATCTTCTTCGTGAGCTGCACTTAAACCCATTATGTTATAACTAATTCTCAGGTAAAAATCAGATGCAGAAAATTTATTTTCCAGTCTTACCTTGTTATCCAGTCATGGTGGAACCAAAACAGTTATCAACAGTGTCTGAGGATTTCTCAATTTCTTTATTCATCAATAAGATGTTCATCTAACAAGCAATTATATTTTGCATACCTACTGCATGGTAGTCAATGTATTAGGAACCTGGGATACCAACTTAAATAATACATTGTATCTGAAGATGAAAGCTTAATAAAATACGGTGAGTATGTGCGGTGGGTTGCATTATGTACCCAGATTTAGACATGAAATCAGTCTTGATACACATTCCTGTGGATGTGAACCCATTATGAATGGGATCTGCTGAAGATGTTGTTTTAGTTAAGGTGTGGCCCAACTGAAAAAGGGTAGGCTTTAATCCAAATACTGGAGGCCTTTATAAATAGAAGAAATTCAGCCATATTCAGAGAAAGCCACGGAGAGGATCTGGAAGCTACAAGTCAAAGGAACCCAGAAGAGAAAGGAAAAGACATTGCTCTGTGCCAGGACTCTATCAACCCAGAAAGCAGCAGCTTTCTAGACAATGCATTGATTTGGACTTCTGGCCTCTGAAACGGTGAGCTAATAAATTCCCATTATTTAAGGCAACTAGTTGTGTGGTATTTGTAACGGCAGCTCAGTACTACATAGACTGTTAGGAGAGGAGATAACTACTCAATCAGACATTAATTTTAGGATCAGGAATGGTTTACCAGAAGAATATTACTTTACCTAAGTTTTCAAGTTGAAAATTCCATGGAAAATGTACATCATCAGGTGGAAGAATTAGTTCATGTGAAATCAAGGTAGCATGAAACCAAATTCCGTTCTCAGTAAACCTGAAACTGTTTATTTTGGCAAAAATTACATGTCTATTATGGCAAACATCACAAATGAAAATGTAATTTGAAATGAAGCTGGAGAGGGACAAGTCTGTTGAGCTATGGAGTTTGGAATTTATTCTGAAAGTTATTCAGAATTAGTGATGTATTGGAAGTAGAATATAAATATGATGATATATTTTAAAGTGAGTATTCTGTCAGGAGTATTGTGGATAGATTAGAGAAGACTCTGATTAGAGGAGAAAATCTTGTTATTCTCTTATTCTAATCCATGTTTCAGTGGTCAAGAGGTTAAGTTAAGACAGGATGAATGGATAAGTGAATGAATAAATGAATAAATAAAAACTTAATGTACCATCTAAGATGAGAACTAAATGATTCAGTAGCTTTCTGTATTTGCAGATGACATGATGCTATATACAAAAAAATCCACAACAAAACTCCTAGAGTTAATAAATGAATTCAGCAAAGTGAGGTACAAGATGAACACCCTAAGAATAGCAGTGTTTATATACACAAAAAATGAAAAATTGGAAGAAGAAAAAAATTCCATTCATAATAGAAACTAAAAGAACCAACTATAGAATTAAATCTAGCCAAGGATGTAGAACACTTAAATACAGAAAACAACAAAACAGTGATATAAGAAATCAAAGAAGACCTAAAGAATTGGAAGAATAGTCCATGTTCATGGGTTAAAAGATTAAATATCATTAGTATGTCAGTACCACCCCCAAAAAATTATAAATTCAACACAATCCCAATCAAAATCCCAACCTTGTTTACAGAAATAAAAAAGGCAATGATCAAATTTATATGGAAGGGGAAGGGTCCTCAGATAGCTAAAGCCATCTTGGAAAAGAAGAATGAAGTTGGAAGACTGACACTTCCCAATCTTATAACTTATTACAAAGCCAAAGCAATCAAAACAACGTGGTACTGGCACAAGGACAGACATTTAAATCGATGAGGAACAGAATTGAGAGCTCAGAAATTATCCCTTATATTTGTTGCCAACTGATTTGTGACAAGGTGGCAAAGACCATTCAATTGGGAAAGAATAGTCTCCTTAACTAATGGTGCTGGGAAAACTGGATCTCTATTTCCAAACAAATGGAGGACCCCTAACTCACACTTTATACAAAAATCAACTAAAAATGGATCAAAGACCTAAATATAAAAGGCATAACTATCAAACTCTTAAAATTAAATATAGGGGAGAAGTTTCAGGACCTTGTTTTAGACAATGGTTTCCTAGACTTTACACCCAAAGCACAAACAACAAAAGAGAAAATAGATAAACAGGACCATATCTATATCTATATCTATATAGTTTCATTGCTTGGCACAGAGTAGGTACTAAAATATGTCCTTAATGAATGGATGGAATAACACATATGTCTTAATGAAACTGGAATAAATTTTCTAAATTTGAAATTTAATAAGGCCATTCCCATGAATAAAATCCCTAAAAACAATTACTTTCTAGAGTCTATTTTCCTGGTATTCATAAGCCTTCATGATGAGATCTTATCTACAATTCAAAATTTGAATTCATCACTCCATGTGAGAATTCAAAATAAATGGCTCCTTGAAACAAGTCATTGAGGGTAATAAATCATACATAACTCCTTTTCAGGGATACAAGACTTACTGTAAGAAAATAGGTACCCACCCCAAGTCTTTACCTATAGTAAGTGGGAAATTTATCATGACCTTGCTAGACATTTAAAGCAATCTTGATTGAGTTGATAATGCTGGTATATAGGTAAAGAATTTTAAAAATTCAATAAATACAGTAATACAAACACCTTAGAGTTTTTGACTTGTTCAAATTTCAGCTTACATACATGAGCAAGTACCAAATAAGAATCTTTAGATATAAGAGGAAATCTAAGGACTTTCAGTTGTAATATACATCAGTACAAATATGACAAACATATCCAAAATGGAAGGGGATTGATGAGTCCAAAATTAAGCTTTAAAAATCATGTAAAATGATATTTCATTGTTAGTCTATCAATGCAATATTTTAAAAGTGCATCCATTCCTGAGACACTTTCACCTAAATGCCAAACCCGAAGGCATTTATGATAACAATTGCTCCTCAGCCCTTGAGTAAGTAGTCCTAGGCAGATTATATAAAAATTTAGGTGCACACACACTGCAGTTTTTAATGTCCTGTCCACATTTCCAAGGATTGTTTTAACTCTTAAAAGTTGAAGGATTTTGTAGCATGTGTGGTAAGTAATTCAACAGCATACATCAAAATCCTCTAAAAATATAACACTCTTTGACCGATCAGCCCCCCTTACACAGAGTTAACAGCAGAAAACAAAAACAAGAAGAGATATGTAAAAATCTGAATAGTGCTTTCATGGAATCTGGTGTATGGGATTTGTACATGAAAAATATTACGAGAGGAAAAATATAATTAAACTCATTGAGAATCACATTTTGAAATGGAATGCAGTTTGAACTGACTGGAAGAACACATTTAAAAAAAATTGTAAACACAGTGGAAACTAAGATCTTTCTGCAAGAAATCAGTAGAAACAATGAGTTCCTGAAGCAGCAAAATGTTTCACACTGTGAAAGCATCACATTTTATTCTTAATAAACCTTCCATTAGGTTTATCTGTACTTGCACTCCTACCTTAGGTCTTGTGGTTCCATAGAGCTGAGCACTGGCAATAGTCCCATTTTTTCAAGGGCTGACTTTAGATCAATTATATCTTTCAGTTATACTAAACAGCTGGACTCTGCATGCTACAAAGGCGGCTTCAAATTTCACCATGCTGTAATTTCAGTTCCTTAAGAAATTATTCTAATATCATTAATTTGAGGAACCTAAGAAAAGGTACAATGGTAAAATGATCATTTTGGTAAAATATGGTCTTTAAGTTATACTAAGAAAACTTGGATATTGTCCAACATCAGAATAATACCAACAGAAACAATAATGAACAAATAAAACGTATTTAAAGATTATGTGCCAGACAGTATTGTAAAGTTTAGTCATTTAATCTTCAGAACAACCATATCAAATAGGTGCTCTTATAATCTTCAGTTTATGTGTAAGGAAACTAATAAAGCACAGAGGATTTAAATTGATTAACTTCACCCAGGTGGTGGGGCAAGATGGAATCCAGGCTAACTGCCCTCCCATTCTCAGCTACGCCCAGGCCGCCAGGTGGCGCAATTCTAAATGCTTTGTCTTTATTTCTGCTGTTGAAATATTGATTTGTGAAGAGGGGTGACGAGCCTGAGCATAAACCGCGACACGTCACATGGGCTGGGATGTGTGAGGCTTCCCTTATTGGTGGGTGATAAACTCCTTTAAAGATGCAAGTCTTCTGTTTTTTTAACTGACAAAGGGCACATGATTGAAACTGCTTTCATTTTTCCATCTTGCTAAGGGCTTATTCTTAATAATGTACCATGCAAGTTATCAAGACCCAGTAAAATTTAGTGTTCTTAAATTATATTTATACTATTGCAGTTATTGAGCTTCTAACACTACAGCCTAATGAGTCAGCACATATTTATATCCAGATGGCCAGAGACTATGGATTCAAGAATAGTTTCTGAGTAATACTTCATCTGTGATATCATGACGTGCTTGTATTTTCATTAGCTGACTTTTAAACTTTTTAATTATAAATCAGTATCTGTTTAGTATGTTATGAGTTGTTTGTATAATGCTACAGAGTGTACTGATGAATAGTTGCATATTTGTGGTCTATAATTTTCTAATAACTAGGCTTTAGGACATTTATATGTTTTTGTTAAAACATGAATCACCCATAACCCTATTGCTAAGAGAAATTGATACATATGCCTCACAAAATTGCTTGCAGAGTGTGATACTTCATTGGTAATCTGCTGTATATGGGTTTGGATGCAATGCACACGAAAAAAAGCAAAATGACATCAAAGTATGTGTAATAAAATTACTACTTTATTTTGAAATTGGTAGTGCATTGCTTTATAAAATAAAATAAGGCGTATAAGCTTTTATTTTGTCTTAACACATTTTTAAAAAAAGAAGTACAAATGCATTTTGTATATTATCTATTGTTTCATAACAAATTAGCCCCAAATTAGTGATAATAATTTGGGGCTAAAACAATAATAATTATATATAATCACAGGGTGTCTGTGGTCAATAATTTCATGTTAACACATTGGGAATGGTTTGTCTTTGCTCTGTGATATCTGGAGCCCTCAGCTGGAGGTCTCAAAAATGAGGAACTAAATCATCTAATGGCTTGACTAAGGCAGGAGGAGCCACTTCTAAATTGGTTCACTCACATGACTTCTCGAGGTGGTTCTAGCAAATTGCTTCCTCTCAACATAGACCTGACACTATAGACACACACCTGAATGGCTCCACTGGCCTGAAAATGTGTCCTGACAACATGGGGATGGCTTCTTGCCAGAGAGAGTGTTTAAGAGATTAAGGTGGAAGCAGGAAAGCCTTTTAGGATCTTGCCTCAGAAATGACAAATTGTCAGTATCGCAATGTTCACTTCATTAGAATAAGCCACAAAGTCCAGTTCACATTCACAGAGTGGAGAATTAGATTCTAATTTTTCAAATGAGGTATGTCAAAGTATTTGTGGAAATATTTTTAAATGGCAATAAGGTTACTAAAAGAATTGATGCATTGAAATTAATTTGGTTTATTGGTATCAGGAGATTAACTTGGTCAGGTCCTCTTTAAGGAAATGGTAGTGTTAAAACATGAGCAGACTACTTCCTGAGTGCTTGTAAGAGGTATCCAGAAATAAAGCACTAAAAAATAACTGGTAAAAATATGACTTTTCGAAGTATTGAACTTTTTCAAGTCCTTGCATGAAACAGATAAATTTAGTAATTAGTAACATCCTTTTTGACTGCAATTTGAATCATATACTGGTGAGGCCTGAGAAGAGCTTGTTTAAATTAATCATACTAAGAAACTATCTTGGAATTGGTTGAAAAGAATGGATGGTTTCTGAAATAAAAGCACATTAGTATTGAAATATATGAGACAAAATGTTGTGGAAGAAATTCATGTCTAAAAAATCTGAATAAAGATGAAACACAACTCTTCTGTGATCTCAGATATAAAATTTAAGACTGTAGTCAAGTTTTCAATAAAGATAAGAAGTTATTCTAGGGCAATACTTCACACAGCATGAACTGAGAAAAAGTAGACTTGAAATGTAAGAAGTTTTAAAAAAATATCTAAAAGTCAATTATGAATCGGCTAATATATCCTTAGCTTTTATTTTTAATCAATATTTTTACAATCTGCTGTGTTCATCAGCTATTTTGATTTGTTCATTCTATTTACAAAATAAAGAGGATGTATTAATTATATAATCATGGAAATAAGTACAAAAGCTACCAGCCCCACCTCTTCTCAAGTAGTCATTTAATCGATTACTGACTCATGTGTGGTTTATTCATAAATACCTGTTGGTGTTTTAAATTTCAATTTTTATGAGCTTTGAGAGGAGGTTTGTCCCATTTTGTGAACCCTATGAAAACAGATAAGTTGCATATTGCTTGTTCTCCTTGCCCCCTGATAAATATTCCAAAGCATGAGTAGGGGAGGGGTTTCACACAACAGTTTCAGCCAGTATATTTAAAATAACTTAATTGTAAAAAGAAAATCTTCATCATCTATTTTCAGGAACATGACATTTAGGAACATAACATTTTCATGAAAAACAAAAATAGCACCCCAAGAAATAATTTAATGGAATCCTGAAACATCTTTTTGGTTAATGTATATATACCTTTGTAACCAAGGGTTAAGGATTAACAAATAATTATGATTACTAAATCTTTATATAGACGCCTTTATATTATAAAATGGCAAAAGGTTAATACCTGAAATTACTGAAGCTAGCTAGAGTGGTCTCACCCTTGTTTATAGTTACTCTAGACTTAACCTCACCCTTATGTATGCTTACCTTTGTAATGGTAATTCTAGACTGACCTTACCCTTGTTTATAGATTAGGCCCACCCTTGTGTATGCTTACTATTGGGATGGTAACCACTCCACCATCAGCTCTGTTTAATATCCAAATGGAAAGCCTTGTGACTGACCTCTACTCTACACTTTCCTATCTCAGAACCTTGATCTCTGAAAATGATTGTAACTTTGTAACTCCCCCTGGTTTGGAGTCCACCCCCAGCTTGTTTAACCCCTTAAAGTTTATTAATGATGGAATCTGTGTCAAGCTCCACCCCAATTATTCAATAGCACCCTGATGTTATACAGTATTAGAATTTCTGCAGATCAGGGAGGTAGTTTTTTTGGGCCATCTAAAGCAACTTAACTCCTTTGCTGTGCAACTAAATAAACTCTTTCTGTCTTTGAAACGCTGGTGTTTCAGGAATCAGCTTTAAAGACATCAGGAGAAAAGAAGCTGCTTTTTCTCAGTATCAACTTTCAGTCCTCAAATTTCAACAAACAAACAAACAAAATTCTTTCATATTCACAAACACTGCAATTGTATTTTATAATCACTTAAGGCCACTTTCTTTGAGATAGAATTTTTATTGAAAGTTAAAAATCTCATGCTTCAAAAAACAAAAATTTTGTTGGGAATCTAGAGACCATGCATCTAATAAAATTCCCATTTTTTCTTGCTAAAAGAATGTTTTATTTTTATATCTGTCTAAACATTTGCCTTTTCATTTCATTTTGTGAATTGTTCCCCACACAATCATTTAAATTTCATTTTCTCTAAATATCTACAAGACACTTATGGAAATGAGCCAAGGATGACCCCTGAGTGTTGATCCTGCTAGTTATTTACTTCTTTATGGCACTCTAGGACCAGTAATTAGCCCAAAAGCCTGCTGACACCAATCTCAAATCCATTTGTTTTAATATAGCCTAAATAAGCATTTTTTTTTAGGTATTTAGAGCCGACTTGCTTTGCATATCCCATGAAATTGCACCCAACATCTGCTAACCATAGATAAGACAAACTCTATGGCTACAGAGACCCCAAGTTCTCTAACCCAGAAACTCTTCTTTGTGATGCTGAGTGAATCACATAGACACATAAACCTCCTTTCCAATCTCCTTTTCTCCAGGGAATTCTCCTGCCCTACTTACCCTACTAAGTGGTCCTGCCTGCATCAGGTTCTGGAAGGTCTCCCCTGAGAGGGACTGCCCTTCTCAAGTTAACCTGACCAAGTGCTACCTCAATAAAGCTTGTTGTATACTACTGCCACCTTGTGGTTCAATCTTTTTCTGATAAACCTTGAAATCCTCCAACTCAACATTTTTCTGTTCTAATAAATTGTTAGTGGCATCTATGAAAGATTAAAAATATATTTTATAAGTAGTAAATTTAAATGAAGAAAATTGTACAACATTGCACATTGGCAGAGAAAAGAAGGATATCTTGTACTATGCTCTTTATACTGCTCCTCCTGCACACTTATTCTCTCTTAGGGAAAGGAAAGAAAGAATAAGTATCAATTTTAATTTTCTTGATTGTCGAAGCTATATACAGAGTGATAAAAAACATGGCATTTACATTTTAGTGCTAAGTAGCAAAAGTGGTTCCTTTCGGCAAATGACTTTTACTGGGAATTAAAAATCTTTTCAGTTTTCATTCCTTGTCCCTTCCCTACTAAATTCTCCTAAGCTGCCATTCTAAAGAATTTCTTCTCTCCTGTTATTACTTCATTGAACTTCCTCACTCTGAGTAGCTGATAACAACTTTTATAGAACTAATTGAGATGCGCAGTGTAAATATCTCTATAGGGGGAAAAATGTTCTTTTTTACATTTTACCTCTCCTTGTTTCTTTTTCTACCAAAATACATCCATCCTATTCAAACATCTAAACTCATGATCCAATACTATTTAAGTCACTTTGCTTCTGTTTAAATGTTTTCTTCAATATTATATATTAGCTTCTACTTCTCTACTCTCAAATATAATCAGAAAATAAGACATTTTTATCACCTGCCCACTTCAAATACTGCCTCATTTCTTACCTTCTTACCACCAATAGTCTTCAAAGAATAATTTACTTGTATTTCACTTTGTTCTTGAGTATATTCTACATTTTCTTAAATTCTTACAGTCTGATTCCTGCTTTTACTGCTATTGTGTAACATCTTTCTCCAAATTATCTATATTCTTATAATCTCTAAATACAACTGCTTGTTTCATTTTCATGTCAGGGAAGACTTTCTCACTTTTCCTGATTTCTTGATTTCTTCCTTCTTTCTAAATCCAAACTAAAATGCTGCTCTGATACTCCTTTTACTTGCCTGACCCTTCTTTTCTTTCTAACTTGCTGACTTATTTCCAATTCAAAATCATGGCATTCCCAAAGAAATCATCCTGATAATTTCTTTTGGTCTATGTTTTACCTCAGTGATTTCATTTACTCTTAAAACTCCAACAATCACCTTAAACAAAGAGCTTTATGATCTTTAAGAGGAAGATAAAACTCTTAAATCCAGTTCACCCTTTCTAATGGATTGCCTACCTCCGCTTGTCCAGCTGTCCTCCTGACATTTTAGATTCAGCCTTTCCAAAACTAAGCACAGTCTTTTGCATTGCTAACCAGCTCCTCAACTTGACATCCTCATTTTCAATTTTGGCACCATGAAACTATCCATCACCCAAACTGGGGAAAACTCCATCCATCCTAGTGCTATCCACAGACATTTTTTTTTACAATGTCTTATAAATTAATCTACACTCTGTAATTTCTCTGCCACCCTTACAGTTCTGATTCCCCTCTTTTATTTTCAAAGGCAACAGCAAGAGTAGGCTTTTATTTGAATTATTTACTTCACTCTCTCTCTTGAGTTAAAAATCGTTGCCCTAGCTACTACATTTCTTTGCATTTTATTTACAATTGAAGCATCATGTCAAATGTTATATCCTGATGTCTACAACCAAATATATATTTTTTGACTTTTTGAAATATTTTTTTTGCGTTTAATATTGATTGATTTTACTATTCCACCTTTCTGCTATTTGCCTTTCTAAAGTACAGTAAAGATCTATATGCTGCTTCTAACCCACTTATCCAATATTATGTTCACTATACTCCAGACAGTTTATTAATCCTCTTTCTGCCATATCTAATCTTCTTTTAAGCCCGTTTGTCAATTTTTAATTTCATTGATAGCATTTTTTCAGTTGTAGAATTTCCTCCAGATTTATATTTAAATAAATTATTGGTCTGTGGTGGCTGTCTCCAACTTTTCACACTATGTTCCTGGTGTAATAACCAAAACAGTTTTTAAATAAATTGTTTTAGATAAACTAGGTTGTTCAGCACTTTGCCCTATCCTTAAGTAACTTTGGAGTCATCCAAACCTTAAAAGAAATTGTACAGATTTTGAAATTTGCTTCTCTTTGATCCTCTACTTACTAGAATTTTGCCTGTCAATTCCAGATGATGTGGCATCTATGAACTCCAGGCACTCTCTCCTCAGGAAAGTAAGCCTGCTGCTTTCTCCTTGTTGTTTATTCCCCCAAGCTTTCAACTGCAAATATCCTCACAGAAAATCTAGGGAAGATGTGGAATTTTTCACATCTTCCTTCTTGCCTGAATTACTCTATCTCTAATATCTTTTTCATGATTTTCTTTTAATTTTTGGCAAAATTTGGACAGAAAGCTAGATTTGGGAGTAGATGAGAGAGAGGTTATCAAGGATGCTATTAAGTTTCTTCTACCAATTTTGAATTTTATGTGTGTGTGTGTTTGTGTTTAATTGTGCACTTGCGCAGTTACTGCATTCCTTTAACTCTTTTCTGGAGCTTTGAGAAAGATGATTTTGGCAGTTTTTACTAGTTCCATTCTGTGAGCAAATGGAACACTAGAGCTTTTTGTGCCACCATGTTTGTCAAACAGAAGTCCCTCCATCATTCTCTGTATTTCATTTGTGACAAAGTATTCTACATTACACTAAACTATTGTGTCCACTTGTTTTTCTTAGATTGTCAGCTTATGAAAGCAGGTTTTTATTTATTTTCTGTATTTATTTACTTTACTCATCTATATTGCCATGGAGAAGTCATCATGGTGTCTTACACCACAAAGAAAGGTGTAAATATTGGAACATTACACTCTCTCATTCACTTCAAGACTTCTCATTATTTTTTATTATATTGTGTTTTCTGGTCTGCTGGTCTTTCAGGAATGCATGTTTAATATTTCCAAGATTCATAAGCAGAGCCTGATTTTTATTTTTCATAATTCCTCTCTCAAACAGAATGTTACACTAATTCCATTCTTTGAAAAAATCACCTCCTTATACAAATAAAATAATTCAATTAATTTACTTTTTAAAATTTTCTTCTATATAAAACTTTTAAAGAACCGTAGACATCCATGACACAGTTGTATGCCATTTTAGTAAGAACTATATAGATGCCAGTATGAATTCAATTGCTTTGGAAATGTCAAGTTAATGAACAAAGTAAGACAGCTTGGTTTATTTTGAAAGGGAAAGACAATAGGAAATTAGGGCCATAATAATCTAAGCTTTAAAGAATTGAAGTGATCTGAGGAGGAGGGAGAAAAGTGAAACACAAGGGAGAATTCCTCTTGAACTTAAAAATTCTTCTGTGAGCAAAGGATATAAATACGGCATCCCAATCCTGTAATCCTGGCATTCCTCCCAATTGTCTCTATTGCCTGGGGTAAGAAACAAAATAGCTTCCCTTTCTTTTGCTGGTTTTTATATAGAAGAACTGATCTATCAATTTCCAAATCTAAAATGATGTGTGCCAAACTGGTAATATTTCCGTTATTAACCATATAAGGTATCTCCTATATATAAAGATATTTATGAATTGCATCACAGTATTGAACAAATAACAAAACAGTATAGTTGACTTTTTTCCTCTAAAAGTCAATTTCTGTATCTTAAGAAAAGTAGAAATCTCATATACTTAAAATATAACAATTATACAAATTTCATCATCAATGAAAACCATATCTTGTACTAGTATGATCAGCTCTTGCATTTAAAATATAATCTATTACATGCTACAACATGGATGAACCTTGAAATAAATATGTTGAGTGAAATAAGCTAGGCACCAAAGGAAAATTGTTGTATGAATCTACTTCTGCATCTATTTAATATCCATAATAAGTAACTTCATAGAGACAGAAAGTAAATTAGAGGTTACCAGGGACTGGGGGTTGAGAGGAATGAGTGTTTTTCCTTAATAGGTACAGATTTTCTGTCTAGGGTTGGGAAAAAGTCTTAGTAATAGATGGTGGTGGTAGTAGCACATTTTTAATATAATTAATATCACTGAAGTATATATTTAAAAATAGTTAAAATGGGAAATTTTGTGTTATATATATGTGTGTGTGTATATATATATATAACAAAAACAAACACATACACACAAAATCTCTTCTTTTAGATTTTGTCACATTACAAATACAGTGGTACCTCAGTACTTGTTGTTCATTGGTTCTGGGAGGGGAGACAAGTACCAAATTCTATGAGTACTAAACAATTTTTTCCCATAAGGAATAATATAAGTAACTTTAATGTGTTCCCAAACCAAAGACAATGCACATTTTTAAGGCAATATGTAAAAATGTAAAAAGATAGGGTTGTATATCATTACTTCACATGAGAAATAAGCCTAAAAATTAATAAATTCTTAGATTAAATAAAATAAAAACTTTACTTTGCCTGTACCGAGAAGAGTCCATGGCCTAATGGGATGTTGGGAGGAGAGTGGTGAGGAGGAGAGGTTACATGGAGTGTTGCTTGGAAGGAGAGTCCCCCTCCAATAGAACATCCGGCACTTACACTTCAGGTGTTCTTTCTCTTTTCTGCCTTTTTTCAACTGGCACCACAGGCTCTGACACACTCTTTGTCACCTTCACTAAAAACATATCCAACGAGGACAGCTTCTGTCTTCTCTTCAGAATTCCTTGAACATGTGAAATTGTTTAGTCATTCAATAAATTCACATTTCTGCTTGTCAGAGCTTTGTCCGGATGGCACTTCCCCACAAAGCTTTGAACCTCTGCCCATTTTGCACACATTACTTTTATTAAGGAACTGGGGACATCCTCCCTTATCTCCTCCTCACATGAGGAAATCTCTTCAGCCACCTCTTGTTGCTGCTCCTTCTGTAGTTCCTGCAGCTCCTCAGTGCTGAGCTCTTCACCATGTTCCTCCACTAACTCCTCAACATCAGCAGCATCGACCTCCAGACCTCCATAGGTCCAAAGACACAATATTGTACACAACTGTACCTTCTGTACCTGCAGGCTTGGGGTCGGCCTCAAACCCTTCAAGTCTCTCTCAGTCTCTGCTTCTGGTCACAGTTTCTTCCATGCTGAATTCATTGCCCTATAAGAGACTTCGTTCCAGGACTTATCAATAAGGTTAAGGCAGTACAGGATATTGAAATTCTCCTTCCAGAATTCTGTGAGTGTCAACTGGATGTCAGAGGTGACCTCAAAGCATCTCTGGAAAAGCACCTTGGTGTACACTTTCTGAAGTTTGAAATGACCTGCTGGTCCATGGGATGGATGAGAGGAGTAGTGTTGGGGGGCAGGAACTGTACAGTGATGACGCTGAACTCCTCCAGTAAGTTATGCACCAAGTCTGGAGGGAGGGCAGGCACATTGTCCAAAAGTAGGAGAGCTTTCAGAGGCAAATCTTTCTCCAGCAAATATTTTTTTACTGAGGGATCAAACACTTCATTTATCCACTAGTGAAAAATTGCCTCGTGACCCAAGCTTTACTGTTTTTCCTCCACATCACAGGGAGTTTGCTTTTTATGACATTACACTTCTTGAAAACTCACGGATTTTCACTATGATAGACTAGTAGAGGCTTGAGTTTAAGTCCCCACTAGCATTCCCACACAACAATAGAGTGAATCTGTCCTTCATTGGTTTGTGGCCTGGTGATGCCTTCTTCTCTTTAGTGATGTAGGTCCTACTCGGCATTTCTTTCCCAAAAACCTCCAGTCTCATCAGTTAAAAACTTGGTGGGGAATAAAACCCTCAGCCTTTACGCAGCCTTGAAATTCACTGACGAATTCATCAGCAGCCTTTTTATTAGCCCTCGCTGCCTCGCCATGCCTCATGACACTATGGATGCCGGTCCTCTTTTTCAAATGATCAAACCAGCCTTGGCAGGCCTTAAAAACTTCAACACTCTCATCACTTGGTTCAGGTTTGTTTTTCAAAAGAGGCATGTTACACTTTCAGTTTTTCACATATCATGGCTTTGGATACACTGTCGCTAACTGCTCCTCATTTACCCAAATTAATAACAGCTTTTCAATTTCCTCTAGTGTTTGGGAATGCTGCTTTGTTACTCCTTTAACTCCTTTTGCAACATCAGCCTTTTTTATCCCTTCTTTATTCCTAATGATGGTGGAGACAGTTGTTCTAGGCATACCGTTTTCCCTAGCAAGTTCAGTAATGTGAATACTGCTCTCATATATAACTATTATTTCTTTTTTTTTGCTTAATGGTGGTGCAAAGTAATTTTCTTTTCTGCTCAGTGCTATTACTGCTCCTTTTCTTAGGACCCATGATGAGAAAAAAAAACACAAAAAGACACAAAATGACCATAGAAACTAAGATAAGACTGCAATGGGACGTGCACAGGACAAGAACTACCGCGTGACTAACGTGTGACCCTTTGTTTCAGCTGGAAAGGGTAGCGAGTCACGAGGCAACCAACACTGACAAGTTCTAGCTTGCGTGTCGAGTACCAAACAAATGAAAAGTACCACGATGAGATTTTCACGTCAAATTGCATTAGGTACTAAATTCGACAAGTTTCAAAGCAGTCGAGTACCAAGGTATGACTGTATTCTACTTTTCTCAGTTAAAAACCAAGTATAGTCAAGGCTGCCATCCCTCTCTAGTATCATTTTCTCTTTAAGTGGAGATGAAGTAAGTACAGACTCACTAGCCTTAATGACACCTGATGCTCAATAAAAATACAGCTATCTGGCTTTGTGCACACTGACTAAATCAGAATATTTTGAGTAGTGCTTGTGTATCTGACTTTTTAACACTACACATTACAGTTTGAGACCATCTGTATCATTATTTCCTATATATCAAGGTAGGAGATAGTTTAACTATTCTGAGTTCCAAAATTGGACCCAGAAAGAACATAGATTTCAGAGTTAGTACTGAAATTCAAGTTTAGCCTTGAAATTTGGCTATACTATTGATTAGATCTATCACTTTAGACAACTTAGCTTCTCTGGGTCCCAGTTCCCTTAACTATAACATGGGATAATATGTACTTTAAAGTTGTGCTGTTATGATTAAGTTACATGACTTAGGTAAAATGCCTGGAACAATATAGGTACTGAAAAATGTTACATGAATCATCAAACTGCTTCAGTGAATGTGACAGCTATTCACTTTGGGTAGAAAATTCTATTCCATTGACGAAGTGATTAATTGAGCTATAAGTTTTCCATCATTATAAAATATGGGAACTTGCTTCTTTTTCTTTTAAGTCACTTAGAAGAATTAACCCTCCTCTATTTGATAGCATGTTAATTCCCATTAGGGAAACATTATGCTTAGAGCTCTTTTTTATATATATTATTCTATTAAATAATATGATTTGTTTGCTGTCTTGTGTTCTTGGTTTTCCCCCAATTCCTTTTCACTGAAGCAGTTTTATATATTTTATGGACCTACTCTGAACTGAAACTAAGGGAAATGTTGTCTGTGGGAAAGCAAAGCGAGCTCTCTTTCTCTTCCATTTATTTTCAGCTTTTGCATATTTTATTATAACTTCCAATGTCCAAAGTAGAATATATAAATATAAAATTGTTTGGGTGCATAAATTATTTTTCAGTGGCCCATGCTAACAGTTCCTTCAGAGAAGGGGTTCTTAACCTTTTTTGTTCCACAGACCCCTTTGCCAGTCAGGTGAAATGAATACTACTGTAATTTATTTATTGCATGTATTCATAAGTGAAGGTCAGAGAAAATAAAGATAAGTTGATCCTTTTCAAGTCAAGCTCATAGACCCGCTGAAATCTTTTCACAGACCCCTGGGGATCTGTGGACCCCTGGTTAAGAACCCTTGCTTTAGAGAGATTTAGATAAATATCAAATCAAAAATCTTGTTTTC
Organism: Cabassous unicinctus; assembly: GCA_029593785.1. NCBI lineage: Eukaryota > Metazoa > Chordata > Mammalia > Cingulata > Chlamyphoridae > Cabassous > Cabassous unicinctus. Next base: position 23,100 of record JAQZBX010002568.1, read on the forward strand.
CTGTGAACTGATTATGATGTTAGCTTCTACTATATTACATTTGATTACAATTAATCAGGAGGTATTTTGCTAAGAACTAGTGTGTGAAGAACTCTACAATAAGCCTTGTTTTGAATATAATTTTGAAAGAACTTACCTTTTTCCCAAAAGAAACCTTGATGGTAAGAGATAAACCAAGTAACAGAGAATCATAAAAGATATTATAATGTATTGATCATTTTTATGGTATGGAATAAGGAAATTAAGAAAGTTATAAATTAGATGTTAAATATCAATAGTTTATAATGAAGATAGACAAATGGAATTTCTGGTCACTCAAATGAACATGACATTCATTGAGTCATGTTCAAGGAAATGTTCAAGCCATTTTTATCTCATCTTTGTAATCACAGATTTTTAGAGGAAAAAGGGATCAACAGTTTGATTAAAGTTAATTTTTTTTATAACTAGGGCTTCCCAGACCCCTGAAATATTGAAATAGTTATTATTCTGAGATTTGAAATCATTTTTTTTTTTCCTGGGTGTGGCCTTCTCAGAGAGTAGCAAACTTTGAACATAGCAGTGATTTTCATGAACCAATGCTTTTGAGGTAGGGACAATTAGACTGATTTATCAAACTGAACTTAGGGAATGTCAGGCAATAGATGGCATAGACCATGGACCAGCAAATATTTTTTGTAAGTGCTAGATAGATTTATTTTAGGCTTGCAGGCCATGCAGTCTCTGTCACAACTACTCAACTCTGACATTGTAGCACAAAAGCAGTCATAGAGAATACATAAGCTATTGGGCATGAATATGTTCCAATATATCACGCAGTGGGCCAGTTTTGGTGCTTGGATCACATAAAGATCCCTGGAAAATCATAATATGCTAATCTGCTGTATGCATGAAAAAATATGGCAGTATTTCAAATTCTAATTTTTTTTTTTTTTTTACTGTATGCCATGTACATAAAAATAAAGACTATGCCATTATCAATTTCTGTGCAACTATTTTGTACCAAGCATTGTGTTGAATCTTCATCAATAGATTTTAGGATTTGTGAAGTCTATGGTCTCTATTGCAAATTCTCAACTCTACCATTGTAGTGCAAAATCAGCTTTAAGCATATTTAAATGACTGGAAATGGTGGTTTCAATAAACTTTATTTACAGAAACAGGTTGTGGGTAAGATTTGGCCTGTTAGCCAGAGTTTTCTGACCCTTGTTATAGTTCACACACACACACAAAAATTTAGAGAGGTTAAGACTCATCTCCACAAATCTAGTAATCCATTTCCTTGCCTGATGGGCTCATAATACTAGAGATTATATATAGATATTTTCTTCAATTTTTTTTTTCAGATAGATATTTAATTTTCTTTACTTTGACTCAAATTATTGTTTCCTTCTATAGCTGAACATAGTTTAAGTGCAAGAATTTTACAACCTAAAATATTCCACTTAAAGGGAAGTGTCTGACTTTTCCTATTATATCTTCTGCAGCTATATATTTTAAATACTTTGTTGAAGTCCTTAACTTCATTCTGAGAAAAAATAAAAAAATAAAAAAGGTGGAATGAAAGAACCAGGCAAAAATTTATAGTAGAAGGCTTAAAGATTTTCCACTATTAAGAGAAAGAGGTCACCATATTAATCTTTACTCTTCAATTACAAAAGAGACTTCTCGTAAGCACTCCAAACTACCTGGTTATTTATGATGCTAAAAGACATATTTTAATATGGGCAAAACTCCATTCTCATTAATAAAATGTCTACTGGCAATATCTGTTAATATGCATAACAATAATTTTTACAAGCAAAAATCTTAGTAGTAAAACGATCTTTCAAATAAATTACTTCTACAGATGTTTAGTAAAATTTTTTTTGAAAATTCTCATTAATGGGAATAGACAAATATTTCAAACAAAGGATTAATTTTTTTGAAAATGTTGCTCTCTTGTTTGTTTTCTTCATTTTCAAATTATGACACAACAAAATCTTTGAAGAGTGCTTGGATTTGGATTTAAGAGACTGAGGTTATGACCTTTACTGATGAATTATACTTTCAAGATGTGAGTGGGTAGACCATGCATGTGAATCACAATTTAGTCCCTGTCTGTCTCCATTTACCTCAAATTTATACCTTTCATTTATTTTGAAACAGACATCCCTGTCCCAGGGTTTCTCCTAAATATTTCACACACACAAAATAACAGGCTGGGATCATGGTATATGTGAGAGAGGCATCACAAACATCCAGTCAACCTGTTCCAATCAAGGCAAAATTTCTTTGTTTGAGCTACTGCCAAGATTAGATCAAATCTCCATTTCAGTGCATTCCAAAAGAGAGCCAAAGTTCATGTGTTATTCCAGAATTTTATTCTATTAAAGTCTGCTAAGATGAGGAAACAAATCACTAGAAGGACATGATACTCTTTCAGTGATCAATGATATCTACTGCAAAAGAATATTTCACTGAATAATTTAGTTTGCCATTCAAGTGCTTTGACTGCTGTGAATCAAACAAATTGGCTCTGCCACTGGTTTGTCACAGGTAACTTTAAGGTAAGTTAATTATTTAACAAAATATTCATAGTCATAAAATGTAGAAATATGAATTATAGAAAAGACAGTTTGGCAAAATGGAAAGAGCATAGACTTTTGACCTTTATTTGAATCTCATTATCATAATTTCTAAGAGTTGGTACAATAGACAAATAATCTTAGTTGATTTCCCTGAATTTATATTTGGGAGTGTTTAGATTTGGAATACTTAAATGGCTTTTTCAAGAACGCAAAATGAATAAATGTCAAAATGAAAACTAAATACCCAGAATCCCAATCTTATGTACTTTCCAATATGTCACAATGCTTAAAATACAGGTAGAGCTAGAATCAAATGATAAAGGGCATCTCATGATGCAGTGGGTGATGTCTGTCAGTTTATCAACTCACATATCTAAACAATGATACCATAAATCATCATAAGAATAAGTACAAGCTTAAAATAGAAATTGGTATTATGGTCAATATTATATAGTCAATATTATATAGATTATATATAGATTGGTTATATATAGATTATATATATATTGGTTATATATAGATTGATATTATGGTCAATATTATATAGTTAATATTATATAGATTACATAAACTGTGATATTATATCTTTAATTATGTAAATATCATTATATCTATCTATTATATCTATCTCTGCATATATATACAATTAGCTGTCTTATTTATTTTAAACTATTGAAATATTCTAGGGGAAGAGAGGACTATTTGGGAGTTTGGACTTTCAAAGAAGAAGAGTGTCTTTATGAATGTTATTGCTGTGGTTGTAAATCTTTCAAAGAGCTTTACAGCACATTCTATATTTCAACATATGGATGACTTTCAGATTGTTTATATAATCATGGCTTTTGATTTCTTCTTTGATTATCCTGTTAGCCAGAAGGGTTTCCATCACTCATGCACTCCTCTACTCTTCTTTTACATTTATCACTTTACCATTCATACACTCTTTATGAAGGTTGTTTTTAAAATACAAATTATTGAATATATATGTAAGGGCTGATGATAATAAAGAACAAGAAAGAGGAGGAGAAAAAAGAAAGAAGAGCAGAAAGAGGGGGAGGAGGAGGAGGAGGAGAAGGAGGAGGAAAATGAGGAAGAGGAGGAAGTAGTTGACAGTTATTCTTTCACCTAAGTTCTTGTCTTGAAGAAATGAATATATTGTACATATTAAATCAATTAGCAAATCAGGAAAGCAGAATTTACATATCTTTGATTTGATGCCTACATGTTATTCACTAATAAAGAAGGGCATGTTGCTTCCTTAATCCTATATGTTGAATCTGGCTAGAGGAGTTCATATTTTCCTAGGTGGATAGAGTTATCTACTGCATACAACTGGGGATCTTCTCCGCCTGCTTATAGCTTGAAGACTGGTGACCAGAAAATAGAATGAAGATAGAGAATGGGGAGCTGAGGATAAATTTGTGCAAAATTTGTGATAAGTTTGGTTGCAAATATTTGGAATTGAATAGAGGTGATGATAGCACATTAGAGTGAATGTAATTAGGAGTGTCAATATAGGGATATGATTGTGATAGAAAGGGAAGGATTAGGGTTGTATATGTCACTAGGAGAGCTAAAGGATGAAATATGGGAGTGTATAGTGTAGTGAATCCTGTTGTGGATAAAGAGTTAATAGTACAAATACAATAATATTCTTCAATGAATTAGAACACATGTGCATTAATACTATAAGATGTTAACAATACAGTGGTTGTATTAGTCAGCCAAAGGCATGCTGATGCAAAATACAAGAAATCTGTTGGCTTTTATAAAGGGTATTTATTTAGGGTAGAACCCACAGTTACCAGGCCATGGTAAAGTCTGTTGCCATGTGTTAGAGCACTATGTCTGCCAATGTCTGCAAGGGTTCAGACCTCCTGGGTTCCTCTCTTCTTTGGACTTATTTCTTTCTGGGCTCAACAGCTCTGCTTTCTCCATAAGGCCAGCTGTAGACTTTCAGTCTCTCTTCCTGGGGCCTCTGTAGTGTCTAATTGAGCCTTCTCTCTGCTCCACTGTGTGCTTAATTCCCGGGCTCTAGCATTAAAACTCCAAACTCTTTTCTCTGCCATGTCTTTTCTCTGTGAGTCCCCACCCACCAAAGGGGTGAGGAGGCAATACCTTACTGATGTGGCCCAGTCAAAGACTTAATTATTATTTAATCAAGTAAAAGTGAAACCTCTGAAACCAATATAATCTAATAAGCCAGGAAAGGCAAACCAGTTTGCAAACATAATCTAATATCTCTTTTTGGAATTCATAAACAATATCAATCTGCCACAGTGGTATTTCAGAAAAAAATATACCTAAAGCAAGCTATGGACTGTAGTAAATAGTAATATACTAAATTGTTTTTATCAATTGTAAAGTAAAAGAATTATGCTAAGTGACAGAAATCAGACACAAAGTAGTGCATACTGTTTGACTCCATTTATATAAATTATAATTATAAATAAATGTATACAGAAAGAATTACATTAGCAGATATGTATGGCAGGGGATGGATAGAAGGATTGAGATGTGACTGCTAAGGGATAAGGTTTTTTTTCTTTTTGGACTAATGAAAATGCACTAATATTTGATTGCAGTGGTGAATGAAAACAAATCTGTGATTATACCAAAAGCCATTGGTCACTTTAGATGGATTGTATGGTATGTGAATATATCTCAAACAAATTACTTTACAAAAAGAATATTTAGCAATCTAGATATTCTATTTATTACACTCATCTGGTGTTTGACCATGTCTTTAGTCATTTACTTTTCCACAGTAGAGAAGAAATCACATAATGCATTTAAAAATGCCTTTAGGAAGTTTTAGATAAAAGGTATTTTTTCACTGCAAATCATTTTCTAAAATCTTTGGAAAAATTATATATATTTATATTTAGTTTTGTTCTTTATGCCTATGATAGACAGAAATATCAAAGAATGTATTGGAAAATTCTCCTATGTTTCAGACTTCTTGAAATCAGATCTTTTATATAATAAGAATCAGTTGCAAGTTCTCCTTGATATATTGTGAAAATATTAATGTTTAATGACTTTCATAGAGCTTTATAATCTCTCATTAATTTATTTGGGTAGTTCTAAGTTAAACAATGGCAGAAATATACATATGTTTATAAATTATTTTCTTTCTATGCTATTTTCATAATTTTTCTGAATTTCATTTTGATAAATAGCTGTTTTACCCAGCATATTGCAAATTATGAAAATAAATATTTGATGAGTTGGAAGTCATATTATTGCTAATGGAGTAATTGTGCCTTTAGATTTTATTGATGGTATTAAATATATATATATATGATCATAAATTCTTACAAATGCCAAAGAATGGAAATGTGTGTCTCTTAAAATCTCTAATCTCTGAATATTAACTCTTGAGGTTTCATGTCATTTCTATAAATGCTATGCTTTCCTCTCTTTTGAAAGAGGCTATATTGCTCTTTTTAGAGTTCTAATAATTGATAACTTTTCATTTTCATTTTTTCCTGGGCTGACTTGGTTGTAGAGTCTTTTATTTAGTTTGACCATTCTAGAGTTAAAAGCTTGGCATTACAGAGACTTACCGATGAGGCTATTGTATTTAAATCCTGAAAGGGGATTTACAGATGGTATTATCTCTATAATTATATATGGTTCTAAATTATATTTATTAGCAAAATATTATTAACTAAGTATTTACTGAATCTTTTGTATATGCCAGACACATTAGTGACTGCAGGCACAGAGCTGACTGAGGTGTGGAATCTAGCAATAAGTAGTTGATAGGCTCATTCAGAAATCTGCAAAGTACAGATCTTGGGAGCATGGTCCAGCCTCATGCCAACCTGGTGAGAGGATGGAAGATGGGACTGCCAAGGTGCCAAGAGACCCAATTACTTTTAAGTAGCCTTTTTCTTGATTTCACAGTGGCCCTGTTACTGTACTCCTTAACTGTTTCCTGGAGTTTTGAGAAAGATGTTTCTGCCAGTCCTTGCTGACTTTTCAAAACTTCTGTGAGGGAATGGAACCCTGAAGTGTCTTACTCTGCCATCTTGAATAGGCAGGGTCCTGACACTTTTTTTTTTTAATGATGTGGTTATAGCAACAGAATAAAGTTACCTTAATTTATTGAAACACACAAAAAAAGCCATAGGTTGATTGCCTGCAAAAATTTCCACAAGGCAGACCACTTCTTTTGGCTTCTTAATCAACAAAATTAATTCTTTTTCTTCAACTTGAGAATGATGTTTGGAGGGTGTAAAAGAAAAGGACAAACTAAGGTGCTTCACCACACAGAACAATCTACCATATATGTCTGTTCATTTATTTGCTGGATCATTGATTTATTGAGTACCAAAGCAGTCATTCATTTTTATTTTATGTTATATTATTTTCCTTTATTTTTATTTGCATGGCTCATACTGCTGAGACCATAGTCAATGTTTACCAATACTTGTTGAATTTACTTTGCAATCCTTATAATTAGTAAATGACAGCTCTTCTAATCCTGGGATTAGAGCAAAAAAAAAAATTAGAAATAATTTCACATATACCAACTTTTTCCATTCTTAGCTATACACAATGCATATCAGTGATTTAATAGTAGTTCTCTTCGTTAGAGGTAGTTTAGCATTTCAAATACCAATTTTTGAAATATGCCATAAAAATCTAGGAAAAATAATATTTTACCTAACAAGCCATTTCTTTCTTGTGCTTTTTCATAGGTTTATAAAACCATGAAACTCTTCTGGAAAGTAAGCCCTAAATCTGATACTAAATACTAAGGACCAGTGGGTTAACTAGTGAGTGAATCTCCTTTTTGATATTCAAGGCATAGTTAGAAAGGGTAAGTAAATTGAGAAGGCCAAAGGGAAAATCTGTTCTGTTTGTCAAACTGAATTCTTTCATTGGTTTGAAACCTAATAGCTCACGGAGCTTACTCCTGCATTTGGCTTTCATCTCTTTTATTAACCCATCTTTCACAAAGGTACCTTTTTTTTAAAATAGAAGATGGCATGAAGCCTTAGTAATCTTTTTTCCATTCTCTTAAGTAAAAAGATGGAAGATCTAGTTGTAGAAATATGCTATCACTTTCTCCACCTGCCCTCCTTTCTGTCCATGTTTCGATTATTATAATAGCTTCCAAAATGGTGTCCTTTTAAAAGGTGATCTTTTTAAAAAGGAAGTCAGACTACATAATTTCTCTCTCCAAAGCCCTGCAATGATTTCCTGTTTCACTCAGAAAAGAAAGCAAAGTAATTCCAATGGTCTACAAAGCCCTGACTGGTCTGTATTTTCCCCACCCTGCCTCCACACATGCTTTGCTTTCTACTCTCACATCATAGTACTCATCTCTTGCTCATACATTCCACTCTTGACTGTGCCGTTAATGTCAGATTTGCTTCTGCTTTAGGATTTTTGTTCACCTTTTTCAAGTTTTTCCTCAAGTCCTGTCTTTTCATTAACTCCAAACCAGACCACCAATTTAATATTGCTACCACACCCATTTTGGTCACATGCGTCCTATGTCTGGTGACTTACTGTAATACTTCTTTTTTCATCACCTCCTAAGATATCGCATAGTTTCCTAATTTATTATGATTCTTCCTTATGCTTATTGTTGATTGGTCTTGCCTTGCTGGAGGGAAGAGTTTCAAAGTAGTATCATTGTTTTGCTGGCTGATGCTGCCAAACCATCTAAAGTACTTAGTAGATGTTCAAAAAACATCTGTTAGGAATGGATAAACAAAATATGGTACATACATACAATGGAATATTACTCAGCTGTAGGAAGGAATAAAGTGATAACACATGGAATAACATGAATGAATCTTGAAGACCTTATGTTGAGTGAAGCAAGACAGGCATTGAAGGATGAACAGTATAGGACCTCACTGATTTGAATTGAGAAAAGTGAGCAGTCTCTGAGAAGCATTGTCTGAAAGATAGGTTAACAAGGGAGAGAAAGAGAAGAGTAGGTTGTGAGCCATCACCCATATGGACATAATCTATGGTAAAGTGATATAGTTGCGTATTGAAGGATAGGACAGGTGGGTAGTGATATTACTGGGTTTGGTGGTGCAGGGTTGACAGGTGGGTAGATTAGGAAGGGTGGGTTAGAATACCCAGGATACTGGGGGGAGACATGGGAGGGGGACTAGGTGAACATGGGATTTGTGGGTATGATGTTGAAAGTGCAGGAGTGGGAATGCTCTTACGGCAATATGACAAGGTAGTGTCACTGGTTTAGGGTGTAGGTGGGGGGGGCAATCAGGATGGGGTGAATCTGGAGTAGGCTTCTGGGGAGTGAGTGTTCATCCTGTCATAATGTGTTGTGTCAGGGAGTGGAGACCCACATCGTGGGTGGGAAGGAGATGGACCCCCATCTTTGGGAGGACCGATTTACCCAAAAACAGCCAGGTGGGTGTCTCTTAGGAGCAAGGGTAGATCCTAATAGGGGAGGATATTCAGCGTGTCAAGACCTCTTGTTGCTTGTAACTATGAATCTTGTCATCCAATGAGTCAAGACAGGGGACATGTGCCCCAGGGGGATAGGGAGGAAGGTACAGAAAAGATCAAACAGGGGGTATTTAGTGGTCACGGGAAATGTTTTTCATTACCTTACAGTAATGGACACAGGACATGGTAAATAT
>JAQZBX010002568.1:32407-71235 GCA_029593785.1 Cabassous unicinctus
GTAAACCATTGACAACGTTTAGTAGCTATGTTTCACTATCTGTATAACAGTTATAACAACGCTACCATGCACAAAAAAAAAAAAGTTTTGAATATGGGGTGAGGAAAGGGGAAGGAAGTTGGGTATATGAGAGTCTCTAGTGTTCTGTGTGTGACTTTGCTGTGACCTAAAACTTCTTTGAAAATTAAATGAAAATTTGGGAGACACTGGGGAGTGAAAGGGGGAAGGTGCCATGGTTCAGACTGGACACTCAATAATGCAGTGATAAAAGGAAAAAACAATAATAAAATTTTTAATTTTTAAAAAAAAATTTTTGTTTTTTCCCATTTTTTGAATGTCCCAATCTTTTAACTTTATTTTTAGGTTTTTTTTCTGAGTTTCCATGTATTTTATCTCTTACATTTAAGCTTATTGTTATTATTTCATTTTCCTATTAATTGTATTTGGCTATTATATGGGCTTCATCTTCAAGGAAGGTTTAGATCACAGAAGGGTTATAATGGGGATAGCAGAGGATCATTGGTGGGGGGTGTCTGGGATGGGGGTTTCATGGGAGGAAGTTCACCCTGAATATACATGAAAGATATATAAAATTGTTCAAATGATGAAGGGATGGAGCATGGTCATGGTGGGTAGACAATCACTCAATAAATGAGGGAATACTGAATTCCCAGCCTGGAGAACTCTGCCACATTCTCCAAGGGAGCAGCAACAGTCCCCCGAGTGCAGGGGCAGTATCTGGCAGAGGAGGATGGTCCACTAATGGGTTCTTGTTATTGATGACTAGGCTTATGAGCCTTTGCTCTTGTAATTGAAACCTAGCCTACTGTTATGGGATGCCTAAGGGTTGCCACCTGAGATTGTCCTTGTTGCTCAAATGTGGACTCTCTCTAAGCCAAACTCAGCATTTTAATGCATTACCTTCCCCCCGACGTGGGACATGACTCCTGGGGATGAGCCTCCCTGGCAACGAGGGATTAATACCAAGTGCCAACTGGCAATACTACTGGAAAAAGATCTTGAATAAAAGGGGGAAAAGGTAAAGACAAATGAGTTCATGTGGCTAAGAGACTTCAAAGAGAGTCGGGAGGTCATCCCAGAGGTAATGCTTACACACACCTCAGTAGGATCTCATAGAACACCAAAGTGGATATCACCCCATACAGAGTGGCTCCTGAGGGCTCTGGAGACACCCAGGTCCTATATAAGGGGGGATAGCTCCAGAGATTGATACCTTATCAGTGGGCTCTACTTTGGAATCTGTGCTCCTGAGAGTGACAGAGTTGGACTCAAATAAGTCCTCCCTGCACATGGTTCATCAGTCCTTCTATTCAAACCTATATGTGGTACTGGAGTTTGTAGGTGTACTTCCAGTGACTGGAGCCTCTGGCCTGCCCATGTGCCAGCTGTGCCTGGGATCTTGGTGGAGCTGCAACTCCTACTCTACAGCTCAATGGACTCACCCAAGTCACCTGGTCAGGAGACGATGATGGACAACAGCCATCCCAGGGAATGGAGAGAGCCTGCAACTGCAGGCAGAATAATCCCATCCACCGTATCTATGGGATATAAGCCCCCTCTCATGTGGAGGTAGAGTGGACATCACCATCCCAAACTCCTCAGGATTGGGGGAAGAGCTATGGACTAGATTGAACTTAATGGTATTCTGCTGTAGACATATTATGATTCAAGCAATGGAAGAAATTATGACAGTGAGGTGGAGCCAGTGGCCACTAGACGCTTTTGGGGCAGGGAAGGGAAAAGCAGTTGTAATACAGGGGCTTTTTCAGGACTTGGGAATTATCCTGAGTGACATTACAACAACAAATATAGGCCATTTTACATCAGCATATAACATGCAGAACTGTGTGGGAGAGAGTGTGGTCTACAATGTGAACTATGGTCCATGCTTAGTGGCAAAGCCCCAGGATGTGTATATCCGTTGCAGGTGACGTGCCACACTAATGAAAGATGTTTATGTGGGTTGTTATGAGAGGTGTTGGAGGTGGGGAACATGGGAATCCCTATAATTTTTGTGTAACATTTATGTAATCTAAGCATCTTTTAAAATTAAAGAAAAAAAAAAACCTATAATATTGTGTGGTGCAAAGTGTAAACTATAATGTAAACTCTAGACATGGTTAGTAACAATGCTTCAATATGTGTTCATCAATTGTAACAAATGTACCACACTAATGAAAGATGTTGCTAATGTGGGAAAGTGTGGGAGAGGGAGGGAGTGGGGTATATGGGAATTCCTTATATTTTCTATGTAACTTTTATATAATCTAAAACTTTTTTAAAAATAAAGGAAAAAAAAACATGTGTTGGAGAAAAAATAAAATAAAATGATTTTGTGAAACTGTTCACTATTGAGCTAAAGAAAATATTACATTGATCTTGACAATCAGGGTAAAGAATCTCTCAAGTCCAAGTATCAGAGAAATTACAGGGACAAAGATATAAGAAAAAATATGCTATTATTTTGCTAAGCACCCTGAATTTTCTTTAGAAGGCATTGATTGGAAATTATTGTGGTATGCTGTTTTTATTAATCTATTTTTCTATAGAAATGTATGTATCAAATTTTCATGATTTTTAAAAATTTGCATAGAAATTTATTCCTGAAATACGGTTTCAATGTGATTAAACTTTAAATCAAGAGTCATAGCTCAAAAACCTGTGTGTCATTTAGAATAAAGAGCTTTATCCCCCGCCCACTCAGGCAGGCAGCGTAGTTCACTTCATATTTCATTCATTATTTTCAAAGGGAATGCGTTAGTAAAGCAAAGCTTGGAATGTAACAGGTACAAACGGCAGTTATAGGGGTTATAACAAGATTCTCACAAACCTTCCTCCCTGGGGAGGAAAAAAATATTCTAGGAAGGAATGGCTGCTTATTTTTATTAAGAATAGGTCTGTAAATCTTCCCAGGTGTGTGGCATCTAAGGAGTATTCATTCCTCTCTCTGCAATAACTAAGACACCAGCTGCCAGTTTGGCATATGCTTTTTAGATATTTGTTTTACATTAGTGGATGGGAAGATCTAGCAGATTTTTATTTTAGTCATTCACTTAAAACCATAGTTTAGAATGAGTGGACTTTTTGGTATGTACACAGAACCTATTCCTTTGAGAAATGGAGACCTGGATTCTACCTCTGGCTCAGTTGTGTTTAGCTCTATGATTTAGGCAAGTCGATTAGCCAAATAAATTTCCCCATGTATTTATTAATTTGTGATTTCTACCAAATTCAAGGATAAAATTATATAATTAATCTTATATAAGGTAGTTTTAGAAAGCCACTGCTCATCTGTTAAATGTTTTACTACTAAAATTTCATTAAAAGTAATCCTAATTTTGAGGCATAATTTTCAAAATATGATTTAATATGACAATTTTCCAGATTAAAGTTTAGCCAATTAATAGTCAAATGTAAAAAAATAAGATGACAATATTCCTTAAAAAATATTCATACCCTTCTGATTCATGAACAAATCCAAAGTTTCCTGGTTCCCAAGGTCCGTTTTTATGACTAGCAACATTACTGACATTAGAAGAAAGCCATGGGGGAATTAAAGGGTTTTGCCAGGACTGGCCACATAGATAATTTACGAAGCCTCTCAAAGTGGCACTTAATTAGTGGCATTTAATTTTGCTTAATTCACCATTACAAGAATAATTACCCTCCAGAGAATTTTACATGATTTCTACAACTTGCCCTGAGACTTTCCAAACAGAGATTAAGCTAGAACTGATGCTAATCATAAAAAATAGAGAGGTTCTTGTATATACAAATGTTTGTGTAATGTGCGAGATGATTTTGGAATTATATGTTTTTAGCACAGCAAAGCTGAGGAATAGACTCAAGTTCCTAGAATTCTGAATTGAAGTCCATTGCCAATTTATTAATTTTAATAATTAATGATAGCAATTTAATTGTCAAAATAACTAGAACATTGTATGTATTGGTGGATTTACTCTCACATTGAGAAATAAACATGAGTTGTAAAAATATGATGAGTGATGGAATCAGCAGTTTGAAAATGAAAGGTGTGGTATATGGATTAAATGTTTAATTATATTAGGAAATGGTAATAAAAAATATTTGCACATAATTCTGTGCCATCTATTTAAGTGATACAGGGGATTTTTGTTTTCTTCCACTTTCTTGATAGTAATGTATGGACATGTGATCTCTGGATAGGTGAGATATTGTTATAATATGACATTTTATTTAAAGCTAGCTGGTTAAGTTTCCAGGAAGTTAGGATGGCGAAAATAGTAATGAAGTGCTTATGATAGTTACTGAAATATCCCAATCTGATTATATGAAAAGTTTTTCTCCAATTTTCTGGAAAGAAAATTACTTACAAAGTTGGATAAAATCAGTACAAAGTGACTCTCCAGTATTTTACCAACACTAGCCATTGAGATAAAGTCCTAACTATTAGGATATTAGTAAGCCAAGCTCAGTTCACTTTCCTCTTCTATCACTTTTTTAAAAACAAATCAATTTTATTGATACATATTGATAAAACATACAATTCATCCAAAGTGTACAATTAATGGTATTTGGTATAATCACATAGTTGTGCATTCATCACTTCAATCATTCTTAGAGCATTTTCATTATTTCAATAATAATAATAACAACAACAACAACAAAAAACAGACAAAGAAAGAAACAAGAAAATTCCTCACCTCTTAGTCTCTCTGTATCCCCTGCTGTACATACCTGCTATTTCTGGCTGTTCTTGCACAATTATTTATTTGTTTATTAAGCAGTTTTACTGAGATATATTCACATACCATATTATCTGTGGTATCCAAAGTGAATAATCAATGGCTTTTAGTGTAATCACAATGTTGTACATTCATCATCTCAAAAATTTTAGAACAATTTCATTACTCCAAAATGAAAACTCCACATCCCTTGTCATTCCTTCCTCAGCTGTACATAACCACTAATACCCTTTCATCTTTATAAATCAATTTATATTTACTTTTTATATAAATGGAATCATACAATATATAGTACTCTGTGTCTGGTCTCCTTCACTTAGGAGATTGGGCTTTTTGGTCTGATATTAACATTTTGTAGTGTTAACTTACATTTGTTCAGCTTCAAAGAAAAATGGTCTTATATATGCAATTCTACCCATATTGATATTTCACATAATATATTTATATTTCACATAATATATTTAGTCATAATAGGGCAATCAACAGTATTTATCCTTTTGTGCCTGGCTTTCTTCACTCAACATAAAGTCCTCCAGGTTCATCCATGTTGTCACATGTTTCATGTCTTCATTTCTTCTTACCGCTGCATAATGTTCCATCATATGTATACTCCAAAATTTGTTTATCCATTCATCAGTTGTTGGACAACTGGGTTGTTTAAATTTCGGCTTTCATGAATAATGCTGTTATGAACATTGGTGCACAGATGTCTATTTGTGTTACTGCTCTCAGCTCTACCAGTTACATACCTAGCAATGGCATTGCTGGCTCATGGCAAGTCTATATTCAACTTCCTTAAGAACTGCCAAGCAGTCCTCCACAGTGGCTGTACCATTCTACATTCCCACCAACAGTGATAAGCATTCCTATCTCTCTACATCCATTCCAATATTTACAGTTTTCTGAATTTTTAATAGCTTCCAGTCTAATAAGTGTGAAATGATATCTTACTGCAGTTTTGATTTGCATTTCCCTAATCAGTAGTGATGTTGAACACTTTTTCTTGTGTTTCTTCACCATTTGTATTTCTTCTTTGGACAGTTGTCTTTTGCCCATTTTTTAATTGGATAGTTTTTCTTTATGTTGTTGAGTTGTATGATCTGCTTATATACATACCATGGATATTAAACCCTTACCAGATATATGATTGCCAAATATTTTCTCCCATTGAGTCAGCTGCCTTTTCACCCTTTTGACAAAGTCCTTTGAGGTGCAAAAGTGTTGAATTTTGAGGAGGTCCATTTATCTATTTTTTCTTTTGTTGCTCATGCTTTGGGTATAAGGTTTAAGAAACTACCACCTACCACCAGATCTTGAAGATATTTTCTTACATTTTCTTCTAGGAGTTTAATGGCTGTTGTTTTTATATTTAGGTCCTTGATCCATTTTGAGTTAACTTTTGTATAAGGTGTGAGAAAGGGGTCTTTCTTTCTTTCTTTTGGATATGGCTATCCAGTTCTCCAAGCACCATTTGTTGAATAGACTGTTCTGGCCCAGCTGAATGGGCTTAACAGCCTTGTCAAAAATCAATTGACTGTAGAAGTGAGGGTCAATTTCTGAGTTTTTTATTTGGTTCCATTGGTCAATCTGTTTCTCCTTATGCCAGTACCATGCTGTTTTTTTGTTGTTGTTGTTGTTGTTGTTGTTGTTTCTTACCACTGTAGCTATATAATATGCTTTAAAGTCAGGAAGTGAGAGTCCTTCAAATTTGCTCTTCTTTTTAAAGACATTTTTGCCTATTTGGGGCTCCTTACCCTCCCAAATAAATTTGATTATTGGCTTTTTCATTTCTTCAAAATGCTGTTGGGATATTTATTTGCATTACATTAAATTTGTAAATTAGTTTTGGTAGAATTGACATCTTAATGATATTTAGTCTTTCAATCCATGAACATGGAATGTCCTTCCATTTATTTAAGTCTTCTGGTTTTTTTTTCAATATTTTGTAGTTTTCTGAAAATAGGTCCTTTATGTCCTCTGTTAAGTTTATTCATAAATATTTGATTGTTTTAGTTGCTATTATAAATTTTTTTTTCTGATTTCCTCCTCAGATTGCACATCAGTAGTGTATAGAAATACTATCAATTTTTCCTATTAATCTTGTATCCTTCCACTTTGCTGAACTTGTCTATTAATACTAGTAGCCTTGTTGTGGACATTTCAGGATTTTCTAGGTATAGGATCATGTCATCAGCAAATAGTGAAAGTTCTATTTCTTCCTTTCCTATTTGGATCCCTTTTATTTCTTTGTCTAACCTAATTTCTCTAGCTAGAACTTCTATCACAATATTGAATAATAATGGTGGCAATGAGCATCCTTGTGTTATTCCTGATCTCAGCAGAAAAGCTTTCAGTGTTTCAACATTGAGTACAAAGCTGGCTGAAGGTTTTTCATATATGCACTTCACCATATTGAAAAACCTCCCTTCTATTCCTATGTTTTGGAGTGTTTTTTTTTAATCAAGGAAGTGTTCTCTATTTTGTCAAATCCTTTTCTGCATCAAAAGAGAGGATCATATGATTTTTTGTCTTCAATTTATTGATGTGGTTTATTACACTAATTGATTTTCTTGCATTTAACCACCCTTGCATACCTGGGGTAAAACCCAGTTGATCATGGTGTATAATTCTTTTAATGTGCTTTTGGATTCACTTTGCAAATATTTTGTTGAGGATTTTTGCATCTATATTCATTAAAGATATTGGTCTGTAATTTTATTTTTCATAATATTTTTATCTGGTTTTGGTATTAAGGTGATGTTGGCTTTATGGAATGAGTTTGGTAGATTTCTTTCCTGTTCAATTTTTTTGAAAAGCTTGAGCAAGATCGACATTAGGTCTTCTTTGAATGATTGGTAGAATTCACCTGTGAAGCCTTGTGTTCCCAGACTTTTCATCTTTGGGAGGTTTTTGATGAGTGTTTCAGTCTCTTCACTTGTGATTGGTTTGTTGAGATCTTCTATTTCTTCTAAGTTCAGTGTAGCTGATTTGTGTGTTTCTAGGAATATGTCCATCTCATCTACATTGTCTAGTTTTTTGGCATACAGTTGTTCATAGTATCCTCTTATAATCTCTCTTATTTCTGCTGTATCAGTGGTAATGACCCTCTCTCATTTCTGATTTTATTTATTTCTATCCTTGCTCTTTTATTCTTTGGAAGTCTAGCTAAGGATTTGTTGCTTTTGTTGATCTTCTTATTGATGCAACTTTTGGATTTGTTGATTCCCTCTATTGCTTTGTTGTTCTTGATTACATTTATTTCTGCTCTGATCTTTACTATTTCCTTCCTTCAGCTTGGTTTGGGATTAGTTTGATGTTCTTTTTCTAGTTCCAACAGGTGTGTAGTTAGATCTAAAATTTTAGCTCTTTCTTCTTTTTTTTTAATATATGCATTGAGGGTTATAAATTTGCCTCTGAGCACTGCCCTTGTGGTGTCACATAGGTTTTGATATGTTGTGTTCTCACTTCATTCATTTCAAAATATTTGCAATTTCTGTTGCAATTTCATCTTTGACTCACTGATTATTTAAGAGTGTGTTTTTTAATTTCCATTATATTTATGAATTTTCACATTTTCCATCCATTATTGATTTCTAGCTTCATTCTGTTATGATCAGAGAAAATGTTTTGTGTAACTTCAATCTTTTTAAATTTATTGAGACTTTTCTTGCGACCCAACATATGATCTATCTCTTCTTTGATATTTGATTCAACTTATCATAGTTCTTTAAAATTGTCCAAGTTAAATCATCGAAATCATGCCGGGGTGCCAATTTTCTCCCAGAAGTTAGAGACCCAAGTGAAATTGTTCATGCAATTTTCACACCAGCCAGCAGATGGCGCTCGTTAGTGCACCTTTCCAAGGAGGTGTATCTCTTGGTTTTCCTTTGTTTACATCTGGCTGGAGCCAAGATTTAAAGCGGGTTCCACTGGCTGAATTTACTGACAGAAAGCACCCTGACTCCCCTCCCTTTTACCTTGTAACAGCTGACAGGGAGGAAGATATCTGCTTCCCTCTCAGTCAGCTGTATGAGGTAGTGGTTTTACCCCAGCTGCATATCTTGGGGTTAGGGGATGGGAGTCCTTCCCAGCAGCCAGTTGGTTTAGTAACTCCCAGTTTGTTAATTCGTGTTCTTCTTCTCTCTGTCCCACACCCTCCTGAGAGTTGTGAAGCTCTGCCCTGTTTTGCTGATCCCCAAAGCAGGTTCATCAGGCAACTTTTGGCTTTTTCTCTGTTGTTTTTGGGAGAGAGCTGAGCCTTGTCTGCATCATCCATCATCATCTTCCCACAATCCTCCTCTTTATCACTTTTGAATTGTTCTGAAACATTTCTTATTCTTTGAACAGCATTGCCAATACATTTTAGTTTGAGGCCTGTCCTTCAGCCTCCTCACCTCATTTTGCTAACTGTAGTGTAGTTACTCCCCAGAGCTTATAGGATGACCTGAGCCACATGTGCTGAGCAGACTGACTAGCAATTCTGATAGTCTTCTGGTCTCCTGCCAACTCATACAACAAGAGGATTTTAATATTTCAGTCACACAAAACTAAGTAAATGCTTCTGGAAAATCTCCTTTGATTTTCATTTCTAAAAGCAGTGGGTTCCTTGAAAATCATAGCTCATTTACAAAAGAGGATGAAAAAATACCACTTAAAATTTATTTCTTTTTATTCTCCTAAGTAATCCAGGCTATTGAAACCAACAGCCTTCAAGATGGCACAGTCATATTGCATCAAATCAGGCCATTTTGCCAAATAGGATATGATTGATTAAATTTAATATGACATGCTAGCTAGGGATTTCTGCCTTCCAACTGTCAACTTTTAACCTTTGGTGACATTTAAACCCAGGAAATAAATTAGACAAGACTTAAAATAAATAACAATGAAATGTATACTCTCATTGAAAATATCTATCTAAAGAGTACAAAACCAGATGGAATCAGAAAATAATTTTTATCACACAATTAGTGAATATGTTTGACTTTTTGGTTGATATGTTGATATGCTATTTCTCTATCAGTCTTGAATAATTCAAAATCATTTAAAATACTAAAATAGCACATATATCTCTATCAAGAATATCAATAGATTTTATTAAATTGTTATGATCATTGATATTTTTAGTATTGTCTTGCTGGAAGTTACCTAAATATGATACCTTTGAAGAATGATACACATTATTGAAGAGAAGGACATTTTGTGATGAAAGAGGAAAATAAATGACTCTAATTCTTAAATTGTATTATTTATTAATGGTGACTGCACAAAGTGAGAGTAAACATGTACACTAATGCCTTTCTAAATTAGCCCAATACTTAGGTGTAGAAAGTAGAATATAATTTAAATAGTATGAAATATTAGTGGAAATGAAATATTTGATTCCAGAAATTATAGGTACATTGTTAGGAATTAATTAGGATAGCATTTTATAGAAAATGTTAGCAAAATTGGGGTGACTAGAAAATTAATCATATTTAAAAATATTTTTCCTATAGACTAAATTCTAAGCTTATTTATGTGGTCTAGAAAGAGTCATTGGCCACACTATGTATTATTCATTTATTCAACAAAAATTTCCTTTTCTTTTACGTAATGTCTGCTACTCTTATATACCCAGATATGACAATATTGACAATGGAGTACATATTAGTGGCAGGTGAAAGGAAGCCTATCTTCCTCATTAGCCTCCCAGGAAATTAGACTATCTTGACAGAAGAATACTTGAGGAAACAGTTGTTGAGTGACCTTGATTGGTTGGCTAGTACTGTTTTATTTTATTTTTTACTTTAATTAAACTATTACAAAATAATGTTGCCTTGTAGAAAAAAATGTGAAGCATTTAAGCACTACTGTACCGAATGTACTGATCATTCAATTATTAGGGCATTGGTAAAATAATTTATAGTATTGAACAGTGCTTCATAAAGATGATGCTGACATTAATGGAGGAAGTAACATATGCCAGATATATACAACATCATCTCACTGACCATTCTTTGGAAATGGTATTACACTTATTTAGGTTTGGGAATATTTAGTTTGGAGTTGCTAACTACCATTTTAAAAATGCATCAGCTGATGCAATAAACACTGTTGCATGGCTTCCCTGTAACCATTCCTCTTATCCTCTTTCTAACAAAACTGTAAATTTGTTCACTTTTGCACATCTCCCTCACATAGTCTTTGTGACTTAGATTGCATCGACTCTGTCTTCAGGAATTGTGTTACCATATAAGTGAATGGGTTTACTGCCCTATGCACATAGAAACTAATTAATACTGTGACACCAGGATTTTGAGAAAAGAAATAATTTTATTACTCAGCTACCAAGTAAGGAGACAGGATGTGTGCTCAGATCTTTCTCCCAGAGCTACAGAAGTTAGGAATATTTATATAATTATGGAGGGTGTTGGTTTAGGGAAATGGAGTAGGGCGGAGTGAAATGACACAGGTCAGGATACTCAATTAAGTAGGACATGTGTACTAATTGCAAATCATACTTATTCATACATCACACATCCAAAATGTCAGCTTAGTATTTGATTAGGTGTGATTTTTACTATTATAATTGAGCCGTGGGTAATTTTAGGTCAGAATTTTGTTACTTTGTACATGTGCAGTAGATGTTTCTATTTTGTCTGGTTAGAACCAGCTGATAAAGTGGTAACTTATTAATTAATGTAAGTGGGTGTACTAAGAGAAAAATAGTAAATAAGCTTTTATAAATAACTAAGTATAGTAAAGATAGGGAGGGATATATGTAAATAAGTTTGCTATGGGCTTGTTCATTAGTTTTTATTAGTTTAAGCCAATTATAACACTACATATGTCTCACCAATGATAGCTCAGAAGACTTGGATTAAGCAATCAACATAAAGCATTCCCTGATGATACTTATTAGTCCACAAATAGGAACATGGACTTTTAGCTCAATCTAACTGAAGATAAAGGTTGATATTTTATGAGTACAAAAATAATCCTCTTTTTCCCACTGAATCTGAAGAAGGAACATGTTACCCCTGCTGGTGTTTGTAACCATCTTTCAGTCATGAGAGAAGCCAACCTGAAGAAAGATCCAAGAGACTCACAGTGTCTATAATTTCCCTATTTTGAACTTCATATTGTGCAAGAAAATGAATTTTCTCATCTTGAGCCATTTTAAAATGGGTTCTTTATAATTTGAAACTGAAAGAATCCTGAATTGCTACAAAAAATAAGTAGCAGAGTTTTATTAGAACCCAAATTCCATTTTTACATGCTATTTAAAATAAGTGAAGTATATATTCAGTGACACTATGAGTCAACTAATTCTAACACAAGATGCTATGGCTTGTCATGCCTTATTTTCATATTTGTCAAAATAACTGCTTATTTGGATATATGCACAAAAACAATAAATAAATGAATACCTTAGTACTTAGGGGACATGATCAAAAATCACAGTTCTTTGGAAAATTGAATCATGACCTAGATTATAACCCAGCTTCCAAGCAATTACATTTTTTTGGCTTTTACTACTATAAATAATTATGCAGATTATCGTTGTTTATTCTGACCCCTTGTTCTTGCTTCAACTATCTCTTTGCATAATACAGTTTTCATTATATTTTTGGGTTACTATTTTTTTCTACAGTGGTAGAAAAGTATTTGTTGTACTTTTGTTTATAATTTCATAGTTATAAGCATAAGGGTTTGTACAAATAGATTCTTTTTTAATTTTTTTTTTATTCTTAAAGAAGCTTTAGATTACATAAATGTTACATAAAAAATATAGGGGATTCCCATATATCCCACCACCTCCTACACTTTCCCACATTAACATCCATCATTAGTGTGGTACATTTGTTACAATTGATGAACACATTTTGAAGCATTGCTACTAATCATGAACTGTAGTATATATTATAGCTTACACTTTGCCCCACAAAATTTTATAGATTTTGAGAAAATGTATAATGGCCTGTATCCATCATTGCAATGTCATGCAGAATAATTCCAATGTCCCCCAAATGTCCCCATGTTACACCTCTTCTTCCCTCTCCCTCCCCCAGAAACTCTGGTAACCACTGCCTTTATATCAATGATACAAGTTCTTCCATTGCTAGAATAATAATGTCTACTTTAGTCCACTGTTCATTCCCCAGTCTTGAGGATTTGGGGATGGTGATGCCCACTTTGTTTCTGATTGACCAGGGGCTTAGATCCCATGGGGCAGATGTATGGAACTGTTTTACTTGCAGTTGTACAGACTCTCTGTTTTTTGGGATGGGCATTGTTGATCATCATCCTTTTGTTACTTGTTCTGGATGAGTCCAATGAACTGGAGAGTAGGTGTCTCAACTCTCTTGAGATTCAGGGCTCAAATGGCATATTAACAGTCCAAAGATTTAAGTCTATGGGACATATATTTAATAAGTGTAGTGCTAATTTTAGGCTCAAATAAAAGGGGAAGAAGAGCCATGTGTAGGGAGTCTTCATGTATAATTTATTAGTGAAGAATTAGCAAGCTCACTTACCCACAGATCTAAGTCTCATCTTCCAATTGCTTTATCAGAAAGAGATGTAATATTTTGATGTCTATTCACTGCCCATGTCTCAGTATATTCTAAACAAGGGTAATCAAGAAAGGGTCTCTCAATAATTTCCACAATCTCTAATTTGGTAAAATAATACATGCCCTGAGTTAATAGAAGTTTAATTACATGTGCCTGATGTCATTCTAGGGCTTAGGATAATTAAATAAATAATTCATAGTACACAACCTCAGGAAATTGATAATTTCATGAAAATGAGCACACTTCCAGTCATCCCAAATTCTGTAATATTTGTACTGTATATGTTTAATAGTAATTCACCAATCAAAGTGCTCACCAAAATCACTTGGGAAACTTTTTGTTAAGAGAAGTTGTAAGTTTACAGAAAAATCATACAGAAAATACAGAGTCCCCATAATTCCCCTCCTATTAGCACCATGCATTTGTGTGGAAATTTTGTTACAATTGATGAAAGACTATTATTATAATTGTACTGTTAATTATAGCTCATGATTTTTATTAGGAATAGCTGTTTGTGTTGTATAGTCCTATGTGTTTTTATTTTTTTAATTTTTATTTTAGTACCATATATGCAGTCTAAAATTTCCTCCCCCCCTTTTTTTTTTTGCTAATTCAGGCCATTTATTCTGGATTATTCAGTCTTTAGCATTAAATAAAAGGAAGCAAAATGAAACTAAACAGGATTGATCTCTTGATTTAGATTTATTTCCTGGGTAGAGGAAGACTCTAATTTGTTATAATTTCATTAGTATTTTCTCAGTCTACACCATCCCCCTCCCCCACCAGATTTAATGCCCTGCCTAGGCTTTCTGATTTTAACTAGAAAGAGCTCATATTTTTTTCCTGTGCAGTAAAATATATGTGGGTACATTCTCTTGAACTCAAAAACCCCAGCTCCTTAAGGGTGTAATTTGTAATGATCTACATATGTGCCATATCTCTGGAGAACTAGAGGCGATATCTCTGATTTTTTTTTTATTCCCCAGGCATCCTGGATACTACTAGAAGACAAGGAAGGGAAAATACAGCTTACATACTCTAAGTCTTGAACCCTTTTCTGGTTTAGACTGGAAAATCCCAATTAAATTCCTTTTACACATTAAATTCCTAATTCCAAATTAAACTCTTAATTAAATACTTCCATCAGGAATCCCTGAATTCCTGGGTTTCAAAGAACAGAGAAAGAGGTCAGTAGAATAAAAGGGGGCACTGAAGGGTAGAAACTGACTTCACTTAGGACCAATCGTGTGTCCAAGGTTTGTGATAAAATATTCTGATTTGTTTCCAGGAAGCTTTTATATTTGTTTGGCATGATGACATGTTTTAAGATAGAGATAGAAACTGATGTCTATTCAATACTCTCGATATGTCACTCATTGCCCAGGTATTTTAATTTGCATTATTTCAGCAAATCTTGTGAAATAAGGAATATTATGTCCATCTTCTACCCTTCAGAGAAATTTCATGACTTGAACAAGTATAGGTGTCAGGATTTGAACTCCACAGCACCGATGCTCCCTTCTTTTTATTTCAGGGCTCTGTCTCAAGGTTTCCAACATAGTGTTTGCTCTAGGGCCTGATAAAACTCTTAAGGTAAAATTTAACAAGCAATACTGGGTACATTATTAGATATATACCTCTTTGATTCCCATTTCTGATCTTCAAACATATTCCATTTAGGTTATAAAGTGCTGTAATTTGGGAGCTGGGTTATAAATATTTTTTTGCTGAAATCACAGGCAATGAGAGCTTTGTCTTTGTTTATTTACAAAAACCAAGAGATAGATGTAAAACTTGAGAACATTTTAGCTTTGAGACCACTGGTAAAAGCTTATTTCCTTCTCATTTTTTCCTAATGCCTTATTCAGGTGTTTATTTTTACTCTTTGCACCTCTTTATGCTTCCTGATTCTTGTAAGGTCCTGCAGTATTTGACCAACACTCCCTGGGTATCAGAGGAAACATGGAAAGACACAACTCCTGTTTCGTGGTCCCAGAACCTTCTATAGCAGTCATCAGTGTGGGACATTTGCCCTGACATGACATTGGGAACCACCTCTTTTGCATGACTCTATCCAGCTGGTTACCAGTAGTGGCATTGGGAACCCTTGCTTCTGCAACCTCAAGACAAACCCCACATTAGCGCTGTGTTTTCCCTGCAGAGGGCCTCCGTCTGTCTGCAACCAGCATCCTCTTTTATACTTTTTTTTTACTTTACATATTTGTTAATTTATTTTGATAATAACATCTTTTCCACCTAACATTATTTTTGCAGGAATTTTACATGTTGAAAAGTTGCCCATTTTCTTGAATTTATGATTAATATTTTTTTACATGTCAAAGAATGCTATAACAAACACATCTTTACATGTTTTTCAGTGAATCTCTATAAGAATCTCTTTAAGATAAATAGTGAAGAATGAAAAGAGTAATTTATAAAGATGCATTTGCTTGCTTTTACTCATATTACAATTTTGCCAACATTGCATAAGTCTCCCTTTAATGTACTTATTTTGCTAGAATTTAAAAAAATTTAAAAACCTATGCCAATCTACCAGATGTGAAGTGATATGCCATTGTATAATAAAAGTATTTCCTATTTGACAATGAAAGTGAGCATCTTTTCATATATTATTTATATTTTGGATTTCAATTCTTTTTATTTTTTGGTTCATATCCTTTGCCCCCACCCTTATCCTACAATTTGCTCATTTTTCTCTTTCTCTTACTGATATGAATGTGTTATTCTGGATACTAATCTATTATATCAGTTTATTTTATTTATTTTTTTATTTTTAGATTTATTTATTTATTTATTTATTTATCCCCCACCCCTTGCTGCTTGTGTTTTTACTGTGTCCATTTGCTGTGTGTTTCTTCCATGTCTGCTTATCTCCCCCTTGCTGTGAGGTCCTGCTGCATCAGCCCACCACCCAGCGCGGGCTGGCCTGCTCTCACAAGGAGGCCCCGGGAGGCGAACCCGGGGCCTCCCATATAGTAAACAGGGGCTCTATCTATTGAGCCACACCCGCTTCCTGCTGTGAGGTCCTGCTGCATCAGCCTACCAGCCTACCGTGCCGTGTGGGCCGGCCGGCCTGCCCTCACAAGGAGGCTCCGGGAGGCGAACCCAGGGCCTCCCATACGGTAAACGGGAGCTCTATCCGTTGAGCCACACCCACTTCCTTATTATATCAGTTTAAAGTTTTTCTTTTTAAAAAGCTATGGCCTATCTTTGACTTTGTTGACGTGTTTGACTTTCTCTTCCATTACAGTAGAGTTTTAAAAATTTTAATGAAGTCAAATTTATCTATCTCTTCTATATTGTTCTCTCTTATTTTCATCTGGGTCAGTAAATCTTTTGCAATCCCCGTGTTATATAAGTAATTTCTTCTTTATTTTCCACTCTTTTATACTTCTTGTATAACTTAAATCTCTCTCTCTCTCTTTTTATTAGATCAGTTGTAGATTTGTGGAAAAATCATGCATAACATACAGGGTTCCTATATACCACCCTAATATTAATTCTTTGCATTGGTGTGGAACATTTGTTACAATTTATGAAAACACATTTTT
The DNA here is from genome assembly GCA_029593785.1 of Cabassous unicinctus. Lineage (NCBI taxonomy): Eukaryota > Metazoa > Chordata > Mammalia > Cingulata > Chlamyphoridae > Cabassous > Cabassous unicinctus. Next base: position 49,283 of record JAQZBX010002568.1, read on the forward strand.
TACTTGTGCTATTAACTATACTCCATGGTGTAACTTAGGGTTTATTGTGTTGTGTTGTTTCATGGATTTAAAATTTTTTTTTATTCTAGTAACAGATAAAACCTCTGGTTGTTGGAAGGTGTATGTACTCCAGAAAGACAAATTATTAAATCTCATCTTTTATTGTAGGCATGAGCCCATTGTAAATAGGACATTTTGATGGGCCTACTTCAGTTAAGGTGTGACCCACCTTGATCAGGAGGCGTCATAATCCTTTTACTATAGTCCTTTAAAAACAGAATGAATTCTGACATGAAAGAGAGAAAGTCATGGAAGCAAGAAGCTGAAATCAACAAAACCTGGAAGAGAAGGGAGAGACCAGCAGATTCCCCCATGTGGTCTTGCCATGTGACAGAGGGAGCCAAAGATGGTTGTCAGCTGGTCTTTGGGAATACATAGCTTGATGATGCTTTGATTTGGACATTTTCTTGGCCTCACTAAGCAAATGTCCTCAAGGTTCATCCATGTGGTCATATGCGTCCCAACTTCATTTCTTCTTACAGCAGTATAGTATTCAATCATATGTATACACCACAACTTTGTTCATCCATTCATTGGTTGATGGACACTAAGGTGTTACCATCTTTTGGCAATTGTGAATAATGTCACTATGAATACTGGTGTGCAAATGTCAGTTTGTGTCCCTGTTTTCAATTCTTCTGAATATATTCCTAGTAGAAGGAGTGCCAGATCATATGACAGTTCTATATTTAACTTCCTGAGGAAATGCTAAACTGTCTTCCACAGAGGCTACACAATTCTACATTCTTACCAGCAGTAAAGGCATGTTCCCATTTCTCCACATCCTTTCCAGCATTTGTGGTTTTCTGTTTGTTTGGTTTTTTTTTCAATTTATGGCCATACTATACCATACTATAAGGTGTGAAATATCTTATTGTATTTTTTTTTTAGATTTTTATTTTATTTATTTATATTTATTTCTCCCCACCCCATTGTTGTTAGCACTGGCTGTATCTGTTTGTCTTCCTTGTTTCTTTAGGAAGCACTGGGAGCCAAACCCGGGACCTCTGATGTGGGCAGGAGGTGCCTAGTTGCTTGAGCCACCTCTGCTCCCTGTTTTGTTGTGTCTCTCATCGTGTATTTCTCCCCCTTGTGTCTCTTGTTGTTCAGCTTACCGCCTGCTTGTCCACCAGCTTGAGCTGAGAGACCAGCTGAGAGAGCTCCTTCTTTAGGAGGCACTGGGGTCTGAACCAGTGACCTCCCATGTGGTAGGCGGAAGCCCAGTTACCTGACCCGCATCTGCTTCCCTCTCATTGTACTTTTGTTCTGCATTTCCCTAATAGCTAGTATTACTGAATGTTTTTTCAAGAATCAAATATTTAGGAATTAACTTAACCAAGGACGAAAAGGATCTGTATTCAAGAAACTACAATACAATGCTAAAAGGAATTTTAAAATTACCTAAATAAATGGAAGGACATTCCATGGTCATGGATTGGAAGACTAAATGTCATTAAGTTGTCAATTCTAGCCAAATTTATCTACAGATCCAACACAATCTCAATAAAAATTTCAACCGTATTTTTTAAGAAATAGAAAATCCAATTATCAACTTTATTTGGAAGGGTCTCAAATAATCAGAAACATCTTTAAAAAGAAGAGTGAACCTGGATAACTCCCACTTCCTGACTTTAAAGCATATTATCTAGTGGTAGTAGTAAGAACAGCATGGTACTCGCATAAAGATAGACATATAAACCAATGGAACCAAACTGAGTGCTCAAAAATAAACCCCCACATCTATGGTCATGTGATGTTTGAGAAGGCTGTCAAGCCCACCCAGCTGGGTCAGAATAGTCTATTCAACAAATGGTACTATCAGAACTAGATATCCATATCCAAAAGAAAGAATGAGGGCCCCTATCTCACACCTTGTACAAAAATCAACTCAGAATGGATTAGAAATCTAAATATGAAAGCTACAACCATAAAACCCCTAGAAGAAAATGGAGGGAAACATCTTAAAAATCTGGTGGTAGGTGATGGTTTCTTAAACCTTGCACCCAAAGCACAAGCAATGAAAGAAAAAAATTAAACACTTTTGGCTTCAAAGAATTATGTCAAGAAAGTGAAAAAGCAGCCTAATCAATGAGAGAAAATATTTGAAAATGACATATCACATAAGGGATTTATGTCCATGCTATATAAAAAGGTCATACAACTCAACCATATAAAGGCAAGCAATCCAATTAAAAATTAGATTAAATAAATGTTACATACTTTCCCACATCAACAACATCTTCATTAGTGTGGTACCTTTGTTAAAATTAATGAACATATATTGAAGCATTGCTACTAACCATGGACTATAGTTTATCTAACTTAGTTTTGAATGTCCTCTTCCAAGCTCATGTAGTTGTTGGCAGAATTGAGTTCCTTGCAGATTGTAGGACCCAGAGCCTTGGTTCCTCTCTGGCTTTTGTCCACAGGTCATCCTCAGTTCTTGCCAAGCAGACTTCTCCAACAGGTGATAATTATGAGTAAATCATGGGAGACCCTTTGCTAGGAGCTCTTCAATAAATTAAACTATACAATTTCATAAGAGATCATGTTATACCATGAAAAAATGCAGAGATTCTTTAATTAACAATTTAAGTTAGATGATTTGACAGCAATATTCACTCACAAAACCAGGCACATAACATCCACAAAAAAAGTGACATTACTTCCCCACTCTTGTATGATTAGACCATAACTGTGATATTATATTCTTTTCTAAGCAACATTCTTTTCAAACAATATCAATAAATTGGAAATATACAGAGTGATAAAGAGGCTACGTATGATTTCATTTTGGGAATATGGAAATTCCTTGTTAGGGTTCCCTGAGGTAGAAAATACAATAAATACTTTCAACTCTCTGATAGGTTGCTCATGGAGAGGTATTGAAATATTACTGTGGGGCTTAAGAAGAAAACAAAAGTATGTGGGTGGAAATATTGAAAGAGAAATTTCAATCTAAAATATAAAAAAAAACTTTGTAATGTATCTTTCTCTAAATGGAATGGAATTCCTTGGGAAGTAATACTATCAATATATGAACTAGTGCTCAAATTTATGAAGCAAAAGTCTTTGATGAAAATTCTGTAGATTTATGTATTAAATCAGTGTTTGGACCTGATCCTGTAGAGATTTATATATTAAATCAGTTTCTGGACTTGATCACTTTCAAGGTTTCTTGTAATTCTGAAATTCTTTCATTTTAGAAAATCTCTTTAGTAATATAGAAAATGAAATTTCAATAAAAACTAGAATAATAAATTCTATAGGGCTGTAAAAACAGGAAACACAGGAAAATAGACAATATCCATCATCTTGTTGATTCCAGGAATTAGAAAATGGGAAAAATCTTAGAAAAATTAGGCTATTTTGCTTGGTACACAATTTTTTTTACTGAAAACTGGGTTTTATCCTATTTTTCTTCTTGTAAAAATTTTAAACATAATTCCCTGACTTGGTCACTCAATAATAAAAATTCTCACTAGAGTTTTTGCCCTTGGAATTATTCTCAATAATTCTTAATTGAACAGCTTTTATTATTTATTTTACTTGAACGATTTTGGCTTACTGATGTAAGAAAGCAAAGATCATTTTTAGCACATTCCACTATGATGGGAATTTTCCAGTTTTATGGACCCAATATTTATACAACTCAGGGACTAGTAAAAGAATGCAAAAATACAAATACAAAAATAGGTAAAGAAATATTTATTTATATTGAGGTAAGAAAACAAAATACATTGAGAATTTTAAAAAGCTGTTAAATGTAAACAACTGAATGCCAGAAAATTATTATAAAATTTCCATTGAATGCTTGAAATATTTCTGTTAATACAACTTTCCTTCACTATTAGTGGCAATCTTAGACTGCATCTTTATAGTTCAATTTTTTGTAATATTTTCCACAGAGAGAAAAAATAATACGTTTCATTGTAAATGGGCAATTTAATACATTCTTTTTTTCAGCTTCACAAATTTTTATTGGTAATGTCACATTAGTGTTTAGGATTGTTTAGAAATAAGGAAAAAAAAATCTCTCGATTTCCTTTCATGCATATGCTCTAACATTTTGTAGAATTTTTCCAGTTTGGTTTTTCATAATTTAAACCTTGTTCCTCTTTCTCTAATCTACATATTTCTGATCTTAGATCTACAGAATAGGTTCATATTCTGAGAGGAAATTTTGCCCTGATGTGCTATGATCCCCAAGATTCAATGGTTTGAAAACTATTCCACCTCCAGGATTGCTAGCAATGACTTAACTATACATAGAAGGGAATGCAACATACATACATACACACACACATACGTTCACACATACACATTTACATATATATACATTCAACCCAGATTAATATAGATCTAAATATAGCTCAGCTTCCCGTTATCTGAATCCAAGATGTGTCTTTAGTCATTTCACCACCACTTAGTAGGAAAGAAACATGATGAAAAAGACATTGAAAAGACACAATGGTCTCATCAGATATTGGTTAAAAAATTTTAGGTTTTCAAAATTTACAAAAGTGTGTGCCAATATGAAAACATTGCTAGGGCATCTCCCAGGGACCTAAATGGACTGAAAAAGTGAGGAGGCCTAGAACTTTGCTTTCTACCACATTTATTACAAGAAAAATGCCATGATCAAGTTAGACCCAGTAAATATTTTTTTCAATATTCACTTTTGTAAGACATAAGAAAAAGGAAAAAGGAGTTGGGACAGATTGGGAAGCTCAAGTCCAGAAGGAGAAAAAAGGATCCGGTATTTTGTTGTGGAAGGTTAAGAATGCCAATTCAGATATTTTAAAATCCTGTAGGAGAGACTACTTTTTAATATATGCATTCAATTTTTATCAGAGATATTGGGGAAAAGAATACTGTTATGAGAGTACTTCTTTCAATTGAGGATGAAAATGTGTTAATAATAAGACACATTGTGAAATAAATTATTACATATTAATAACATTTGCTAACATTTATAAATGTTCACTGAGAGTTAAGAAATGTGTTAGGCATTTGTCATGCATTATCTGATTTAATCTTCCAAACACTCCTATGAGGATGTCAATTATTATTTGAATTTACAGAGAACAATTATGCAAACTTCAAAATGTTACCTATAATTTTTTAAGTAAAAAAATCAAACAAAACAAAAGAATCACCATTTCAAATCTTATTTTCTTCAGTGGGACTCTCCTATATACAGAGTAAGGAATGAGCTTATCTCTGGTTTTCACCCTTTTATTTTAACTTGGTAATCATATTTGTGCTTCTCTGTTGTAATTTTTCATGCTATCTTATATCCTTTCTATTGTCCAGTCTCTAGAGCTTATGTTTGTAGGCCCAAATAATAAACTCAAAGCCCAGCTGAAACTGAACCCTCTTGTGGTTGATGGTACAGATGCAAGAATGTCCTTCTGTGAGCTAGAGTGGATGTATATCACTATTGCAGGGTGGTGGAAATGTGGAGAACATGGGAAAAATACAATTGGTGTGCCCTATGGACTGTGGTTAACGGCAATACTGTAATATTCTTTCATGAATGCCAAAGATGTACTGTGTTGATAATGGGGGGTATGGAAAAAGTGTGCCAAATGTATGCTATGGACCATGGTTGGTGGTAATAGTCTGATGATATTATTTTATAATCTATAACAAATATTCCACCATGGTGTGGTGTATTGGTGAAGGGGAGTTGCATGGGAATTCTACACATGTACAAGATTGTTTTATAAGTTCACAACTGCTGTAATAAAAATATATTTAAAAATACACCAAAATGTAAGACATGGGCTTTATAGATAGTAGTAATATTTTGACGATGCTGTTGCATAGTTTGTAGCAAATTTTTCACAACAATGCAAGGTGCTGGTGGTGGGGTGATGCATGAGACTCCTGTATGATGTTATGCAGGTTTATTTTGTAAGTTCACAACTTTTATTACACAATTATTTTTTATGTATAATCATGTACAAATGATATACTTCAATAAAAATCAACAACAGTCCTCCTACTCTGGGTTTGCTTAACCTCATACTTCATTGGATCTTGATATTTATTGTTTGCTATTTTCTGGCATAAATTGCATCCCCGTTATCCCAATTGAAGAGGGGCATAGAGAAGGAATCATATCAAAGCTGTGAAAAATAAAGTCTTGCAATAAAGTGGTGGTGGTGTAGGCAGCTGAGAGCAGGACCACCATGCTTGAAATGTTGCTTCAAACTCCATCAGCTTAGCTCTATGTCTTTACTGAATGGGCTTTTTGGTTATGAATTTTAATGCTTCTCTAGATGATTTGAAAGCAAATTTTCTGAATAACTGTCTAACTAATCTCTTTACTTTATTTGGTACTCACAATCTCTGGTTTTATTAAATTAAATTGGTTCATCTAGAGGGTCAAATACAATTTGGAATGGCATAGATTTCAAAGCAGTTTTGAAGACAGAAACCTCATGTTATTCTTTTTTAATTAAGAGTTAAAATGGATTAAAAATCAGAATTTCTTCTATTCATGAACAAGTATAGATAAAAAACTTTGTAAAATGTGAATGCATTAAAAATCACAGATAGAGGGGAGTGGATGTAGCTCAAGTGGTGGAGCTCCTGCTTCCTATGAAGTCCTGAGGTCAATCCCTAGTATCTCTTAAAAACAAACAAAGGAAAAAACCAACTCTCATTGGGGTGGAGATGTAGCTTAGCGGTTACAGACTTAGAGCATCTGTTTCCCATATATGAGGTTCTGGGTTCAAACCTTGGTACCTCCTATAAAAAATTATCCTAGCTTTGATATATCCAAAATTTAAAATCTGTATAAACATAATTTCCAGGAAATAAAGAAAAGCATTTTGAGTGTTAAATACATCAGGATACACAATGCAAGGAAAGACACTTGTTTCTTAGTAAAGACTAGGAAGGCATTAATTAATTCAGGTAATGAGTATGAAGCACCTATTATTGTGTCAGGAAATATGCCAGCATCCTTACTTGGTTTAGATAGTTGATGAAATACAGTAATAATGCATACAAAATTTGAATTGAAATTCTAATTTAGCCTTATTCTTTTTATTGGCTCTATTGGGTTCAGAGACTACACTTTGGACCCCCTATATGCCCCCAAGACTCAAATAAGAGATAAAATTTCAGGCTAATCAGACCTGTCCACAAACCCATTCAGAGCAACTAGTGGAGCATTACAATGAACTTCTGTTTACAAAGGAGAGCATTAGTAGAGATTTCAATGAATATTTTTTTTCTAATTTTCTTGATGTATCTCAAACTTCAAACTTCATTCTCCTTTGCTACACAAGAAATACTTGTTTCCTTTATTCAGATAATTTAATTCAGAAAAGGACTTTCAGTCCCACATCTTTACAATTTCACTTTCTCCTAGAATGTCACTTAGCAATTGAGTCTGAGTGCTTTTATTACTCAAAACACTTTATGCAGTAACTTTACCTATTCCTTTAACGTGCACTAAGTTTACTTCCTTTCTCTACTTGCACAAAGTCTAATTTGATTTACCTCTTGTCTCTCTACAAGATCTGATTTCCCTTCAGAGTATATTGCTTTTTTTGAGAGATATTTACGTAAGCAACATCCTCTGAAAATGAGGTTATATGAATGCATGTGTGTTTATGTGTGTGTGCACATGCTTGCACATACATGCTCCTGGAAATACTTGAGAACTGGGAAGTAGTTGAAAACAAGCCCTTGTCAGTCCAAATTAAATAACCAATTGTTCTGGGAAAATCATTAAAGAATGAGGTGTACATTTCTGGAGAACATGGATTTATAGTCATTGTAGCAAAGCCTGAAGCTCACAGAAATTAAGAGTATTAGCTTTTCAATTTAAGCCATGTGGATTCATGGTATAAAGCATTGTGCAAGGAGTAAATGGATGCTTATATTTTACTTTTGATTCTCACTTAATGATTTATTTTAACTTGTTACACTTACCTGACTCTTTCTGTTCTGTATTAGCCTATGGGATAGAGGTTGCATTGCACTAAAGAGTTTAAACTCTCAAATACACTTGTTATGATAACTTATTCTATGTAGGAATTTTTCATTCTTATGAATTGCATTATAATTATTTGCATCAAACAGAATATAAATTTCAAAGATGAATACAATGAATTATTTTTATTTTATGAGAATGAGAAATAATGTGTGTATTAGTCAGCCAAAGGGGTGTTGATGCAAAATACCAGAAATGAGTTGGTCTTTATAAAGGGCATTTATCTGGGCGTAGAAGTCCACAGTTACTGAGCCATAAAGCCTAAGTTTCTTCCCTCACCGAAGCCCATTGCTACGTGTTGGAGCAAGACAGCTGCCGACTTTGCCAGTGTTCAGGCTTCTTGGGTTCCTCTCTTCCCGGGGCTGCGTTTCTCTCCGGGCTTAGCTCCTCTGTTTCCTCCACAAGGTCAGCTGTAGACTATGAGGCTCTCTAGGCTTTGATTCTCTCCACAAGGCCAGCTGTGAACTCTCAGGACAATGGCTCGTCTCTATCCCGGGCCCTTCTTTCCTTCCTCACCAGAACTCCAACATCAAAAACTGCTTCAACTTTGTTCTTTGCCATGCCTTTTATATTTGATTCCCACCCCACCAAGGGGTGGGGCTCAATGCCCTACTGACGTGACCGAGTTAATGCCCTAATCATAACTTGATCATGCCCAGATTAGCAAACCAGTTTACAAGCATGATCCAATATCTATTTTTGGAATTCAGAATTACATCAAACTGCCCAACAGCTACAATGTATAAACACTATAAGAGAAGTACATACTCTGATGCATTCTGACAAATGTGTTCAATGCCAACTGCCATGCACATATATACACATACAAACACACATACAAATGCACATAAAACACATAGAAAAATAAGTCCAAATAATTAGCAATTCTCTGAATGAAAGATCACTCAGTGGTTGGCCCCATAGGCTCTACAACTAGTGATAGCAGCAATTATCTCCACACTTTTAAAATGCTACAACAGCAACTATTACAACTACAACTAGTACTATTACTAATAATAATGGCATTTACTATGTATTGAATACTTGCTATTTATGAAGCATTGCACTATTTGCTTTATTGACATTGCCTTATTTAATCCCATAGTGCATTTACTATTGCTTCTTTTTCACAGATATAGAAATGGAAGCAACGGGCTTTGAAGCAAATTACCTGTTACCCTAGTTGTGCTGGAATCATTGACTCTAGGTCTTTGTTGGAAACTCCAGAGTCCAATTCTTAACTGTTATGATATAGTGTCATGATTTTTGAGGGAAAGAAGTCTCCAAAAAGAAAAAAAAAAGCATTTATTTAGAACAATTTATTAATTTTCTATTGCTGCCATATCAAATTACCAAAAACTTCTGACTTAATACTTGACACATTCATCATTTTACAGTTCTATAGATCAGAAGTCCTGTACGGGTTTCACTGAACTAATATAAGTATGTCAGCAGGGTTATGTTTCTTTCTGGAGGCTCTAAGGGAGAATCCACTCCCTTGTTCATTCAGGTGTTGGCAGAATTCAATTCCATGTAGTTGTAGGACTGAGTTCCCTCAGTCCAGCTGTTGGCTGGGGATTTAATCAGCTTCTAGAGGTCTCTCTCTTGACCTTGCACATAGCCTCCTGCATCTCAGTACCAGTAATGGAGAGTCAAATCCTTCTCATGCTGTCATTTCTTTGATATTTCTGCCTACGTTGCATCCACAGCTGAAGAAGTTTTCCGCTTTTAGGGACTCATGTGAATAGATGGGCTGACCTGATTAGACCAGGATACTCTTCATCTTAAGACCTTGCCTACCTCTGCCCAAATTAGGGCTTAACCCAAAAGAAGACATTTTGCGAAATAAATACACATCTTTCCCATCATATTTGTACAGGTAAAAGTTGATTCTGGCATCACAATAAGTCAGTACACATGACCGTAAGAATGTCTACTCCCTGGCACCACCTGCACTGCCCAGGCCCTCCTGTTCATCATGCTCTCAGCTCACCCTCCATTCTGAAAAACACCTTTGACCCATCACAAACATCTTTCATTTTGCAAATTATATAATAATCTATTCTGAAATATATACCACATTATATTTGAATAAAATGAAAATAAAAGCTTGAATTTTTAAAGTTTAAAAATAAATTTTCTGGAAAATACATTAAAAATACTTAATGGTGGAATTTGGTACATGCTGACAATTTGGCCCAGTGGAGGTAAAGAGAACATTGCCATTGAAATTCCCTTAATTTTGGAAATGGAGAAGAATGAATCGTTTTTTAACACAGATGTAGTATGACAAGCATCAAGCCATTTTAATTTTATTGATCATGCTAATATCCTTGAATCTGAAAATGGACTTTGTTTTATTTATTGAAAATTTGAGGATTTCTTTAGATTGATTTATCCTTGAGGAAGGAAGATAAATTATTTTCCAAATAAAGACTTTTGCCTGGACTGCTGGTGACCACCATATTCACATTGAATGTCCAAGACATTGAAACCCTTGCTGTTGACCTTCAGTGCTTGTTTTATCTGTGTCACAGAAATGCCTTTATCCAACATTTTAGAGAGTTAATAGAGGTGACTAAGAGAGAATTAGTTGGGTTGGCCACTTCTGGGTACAATTTGTATCACATACCAGGGCCCAAGAATGTGAGAACAGCTGCAAAGAGAAAAACACAGGAAAACAGGAAGCTTCCATGAATGATTCAGACTTTCAGGCAATGTCATTAAGACTGATTTGTTTGAAATGAATGAGCTACCCTGGAGGTCCTTGAAAAAATCAAGGAAGAGAAATTCTAGCAGAATAGCAGGCTATTCATAATTTACAGAATGCAGGCTTATAGTTATATTAAAGGGAATGTAACTAAACTTTTTACCAAAGCTACTAATTCAGGTCTTATCAGCTCCAGACTATAGGATTAAGTGATGTTTGGATCTATGTCCATGGCCCTATTAAAATACTGCTAATCAGGAATAGACACCAATTATTTGAAATCACTATTGTTTTTAGAAAAACCTATAAGTACTGACTTTGAAGAAAACACTGTTAAAGAAAATACCCAGAAGGGATACTATTCCTGACAATAGTATCTGGAGGGAATAGATTTCTAGTTCAGTTTTAGCATATTAGGGTCAGCTGGAAATTTTCCATATTGCTTAGTAATTAAGAGGGAAAACTCTGGAATCATGTTGCCTTGGTTAGCATTTTGACCCTATCGTTTACTTGATATGTGACCTTAGACAAGTCACTTAACCCCCTTCACCTTGGTTTCTTTACTTATGATATAAAAAATAAATAATATTACCAAATTTATAGATTTTTTTGTGAGGCTAAATTTATTTAATATATGTAAAGGGTTTAGCTCAGCACATGTTAGATGATCAATAATATTAACAAGTGCATAATGCCCTTTGTTCACTTATCCATAGAGAGTGCTTATGATCAACAAATTCTAAAGCCTTATAAGTTGCGATTTTGTATTTTTCCTTTACCAATAAAATATATGAGTGGGAGAAAAATAGAATGACATTATGTTATCATCTGTGTTCAAATAAATAAAATAAATTGTCTCATTTATAGATGCTATAATTCCTGATCATCACTTCAGCATATGGTCTTCTACTCCATCAGGTTTTAGGCAAAAAATTCTGACATCACTGTCACAATGTATTAAAAGAAATTGAGCCTCTCATAAAAACCATGTCAGAAGATTCCTCACTTTATATCTAATACCAAAATATAATTTTGTAAGTAAACAACCAGAGCTCAGCATCACTAAAGAGGATACAATGAGTCAAAATCTCCAGGAATCTCCTAATAAAACTTGTTGAAAATATTATTTTTTAAAAAAATTTTTGGTATTTCTTAGGACGGTAGCTGTAAAGGAACTGTCTAAAATGTACATTTTTAAGGTGCTTGATTCAGGTTCATATCCTGAAATCCTAAAACCTTAACCTCTTCCTAAAGAAGGAAAAGTGTAATATCCTAGGCCTTAGATATTACAGGATCCCTATATCCTCAAACTTGGTGATTGTACTGCTTGAGATATGGGCCACTATATTATGGCAAGCAATGGAAAGGATTATTAATCAAGTCAAGTCAAGGATTATTATTATTGTTACAATCAAGTAACAAAAACTGAGAGAGATCCAAAAGTACCCTTCCATTCCAGAGGAAGAGACCTTTTAACATGACTGAAACAATCTACTGAGATGTCAAAGTATGACAAGTACAATATAATGGAAAGAAAGAATTTATTTTAAAATGTGAAATCATTTGTATTTAAGGATGACTGATTCTCCAGAAAAGGTGTTGAAGACTTTAGAGACTTAATCTGGGAGTTGAGTATATCAAGAATAAAAGATGAGTTCAGGTTAAATTACTGCTTATCAGAGAGATGATGCTTGTTAAGTACTATGGCTGGGGAGAGTTCTTCAAGTAAGTTATTAAGGTAGCAGGGGGATGAAAGGAAAATTTATAGAGTCTGCCTCTAACAGCTGGAGACAAGGACTAATAAGTGGGACAATTAAGTGATGTCCTAAGTATCTTTCAACTGACATTTGCCTTGCATTTACAAGGAAACAACACTTTGAGTTAATGAGAAGTAGAAACCTTAGGTCACCAAGATGGTGGGGAAGGGGAAAGGGGTATGGGTAGGAAAGGAAGAAAGTGCTTTGGAAATTGAGAAACTACCTGGCAAGTGAAGGATCTTAACTATAATCCTATAAGATAAAAGGGAAAAGGGGAAGACATGGTGGTTTCTTCTGAGGACTAAAATGGAAGAGAACTAGAAAATGGGACAACCAAGATGCACAAATGATCAGCCTCCCTAAACTATTATATATGCAATAAATGTGAACACATGCAAAAAAAATATATGGCCAGGATGAGGACAGGTATTTAAAATGTCAGCAATATTAAGTATGTTTTAAGAAAAGTTAAAGAAGTTCTGCTTTTAAAAATCCCCATTTTTCAAGAGAATAGACTCAAGATAAACAAAGGTCAACAACAGATCAAAAGCAGCTTTTAAAGATTTCAAGATAAACCCACAACTGTACTTTTATTTGATTTTTGAAAAGACATAAAGCAATCCAATGGGAAAAAGAAAGTCTTTTCAACAAATTCTGCTGGATAACTTGCTATTCATGTTAAAAAAAATAAGTTTCTATTTAGAAAAAGTTACCTGAGATAGATCATAAACCTAACTATAAAAGCTAAAACCATCAAGCTTTTAGAGAAAAGCATAGGGGGATATTTTCATGATTTTGATACAGGAAACTTTTGTTAGGTAACAGAAAATGATACCCATAGGAAAAAATATCATGAATTAGATTTGGTCAAATTAAAAAATTTCTATTATTCCTTCCCCCTCCCCTCATAACCTATGGCAACCACTAAGTTTCAATTTTTGAAGAGTAAGATTCATAGTTACTTGCAATAATATTGAGGGCTTGACATATTGGTCTGTTTTCTTTTATTGGGCACTGCCTATAGTATTGTGGGATTCTTGTCTCTCTAATTGAGAACACAGTAGGGCTCCCCAGGGTGGGAGTTTAATATTTTCTTGATTATTGTGTGGGTCTCCACCCACTGTGATAGCACACTATGACAAGATGAACACTTATGTATTCCATAGAAGCATGCCGCAGGTGTGCCCTATCCCATAACTTCTTTGAAGATAAAGTGGAAAAAATAAGACACTGGGGGAATATATGGAAGAAATTGTGACTGTGTATACAAGACAACAGATCTTACAGTGATGAAAGACACAATGTCTAAAATTTTTTTATATTATTTCAATTTTTAATTTTTTTTGTATTTTATTTGTTATTTTTAAAACTTATTATTTCATTTTCTTATTAATTTTATTTGGTTATTTTGTTGGCTTCATTTTTGGAGAGGTTTTGCCTCATAGAAAAGTCACAACTGTGTCAGGGGAGGATCACTGGTGTGGGGTATTGGTGATGGGGAGATGTGTGGGGAGAGGTATACCTGGCACATGCCTCTAAGGCATATAAATATGTTCAAGTGTTCATAGGGTGTTGTCTCGGTGGGTGGAGACCCACACAATAACTGAAAGAATACTGAATTCCCATCCTGGGAAGCCCTGCTATACTCTCTAATAGAACAGCAAGAATATCCCAAGCACAAGGCAGAGCCTAGTGAAGGAAGACAGACCATTATGCCAGACCCTTTATATTGATGATTGCATCTATGAGCCTTTATTTGTGAGATTGAAACTTGGGCAAATATTGTATATCGCCTAAGAGTTTCCTCCTAAAAGACTCCTTGTTGCTAAAATGTGGCCTCTCTCTAAGCCAAACTCAGCATATAAATGCAGTACCTTGCCCCCTGCATGGGACATGACTCCCGGGGATGAGCCTCCCTGGCACAGAGGAATTATTACTAAGTGCCAACGAGCAATGCATCTGGAAAAAGACCTTGACCAAAAGGGTGAAATATTAAATACCAATGAGTTTTTATGGCTAAGAGATTTCAAAATGAATCGAGAGGTCATTCCTGAGGTTACACTTATGCATGTCTCAGCAAGATCTCTTTGACTGCCACACTAAACAATGCCTCAAACAAGGGGATCTTGAGTGCTCTGGAGACATCCAGAAACTATAAGAAGGGCAGAAAAGCTCAGGAATTCGATACCCTGTCAGTGGGCCATACTCTGGAATTTATGCTCTCCAGTGTAACAGAGTTAGACTCATTTAAAATTTCCCTACACATGGCTCTTCTGTTGCTTTTATTCGAACCTGTAATTAGCACTATACTTGCTAAATATATGTCCCAGAGACTTAAATATTTGGTCCATTCATGAGCCAGTTGAGTCCTGAATCTAAGCAGACTTGCAACATCTACTCTCCAGTTCATTAGACTCACCCAGGACAACTGACAAGGAGATGATGATGGACAAAAACCATTCCAAGGAACAGAAAGTGTCTGCAACTGCAAGCAAGTTAATTCCACCCATCTGCCCCATTGGACCTAAGCCCCCACTCAATTAGAAACTCTCAAGTATGGGGAATGAACAATGGACTAAAGTAAACTTATTATTATTCTATTATAGATTTATTATTATTCAAGCAATGGAAGAACTTTTATCATTGATATAAAGGCAGTAGCCTCCAGAGGTTCTGAAGGGAGGGGAAGGAAAGAATAGGTGTATTATGGTAGCATTTTCAGGACATTGGAATTGTCCTGCATGATATTGCAATGATGGATACAGGCCATTTTATATTTTGTCATAACCTACAAAATTGTGTGGGATAGAGTGCAAACTATAATGTAAACTATAGTCCATGGTTAGTAGCAATGCTTCAGTATGTTTTCATCAATGTACCACACTATTGAAGGATGTTGTTAATGTGGGAAACTGTGGGAGGGGGAGGGTGTGAGGTATATGGGAACCCCCTATATCTTTTATGTAACATTTATGTAATCTAAAGATTCTTTTAAAAAATATGAAAATGGAAAAAAAGATTAAATAGGATAAAAAACATGTTAGAAATTTTACTTTTTTGAATATTAACATTATCAATATATAAAATAAGGGTTGGAAATCCAATTATCAGTCACATATTTCATTATTTCAGGTATATTCTAACATTCCATGAAAATCATTAACGGTTGTTTAGTAACAATTTTTGCAGGGTATTTTTCCATAATAGGATGAAATTTAATTCTTCTTGGATAATGCCTAGTGTGGAAGGAAGTGACTCAAAACAAAATATATCATTGTCTTTGGCTTCATTAACTTACTATGAATTGGTAATCTTTACCCAAATAAATTTAGATTTACTCATCTTTATCCAATAGATTTTAATTTTGTCTTTGTTCTTCACAATTTCCTTTCATTCCTCTTTCTGGTAATAGGAGAAACTTTCTCCTAATTAATTCACTATCAGGTACTTTCTAACAAATCTACTCTATTTGACAGATTCAAGAACAGAGAATTGTTTCAACAAGAAAGCCAAATATATTACAATTATGATTCAAATACTATAAATAATTTAATCTATGAATCGTTAATTTAGTAATTGAACTGCAACATGAAATATGATCTTATGCAAAAGTGTTGGAAAATTTTACTTTTGTGTTAGTCCGATGCAAAATTACATGTAAAAGAATACTAAACTCTGATAGAATATGAGGGATATTCCAAGTTTTATTCAAATGAATAAATTACTTTAGTGACCACTTCTATGAATATTTCTGCTAGTAGTTTGTGACTCTCAAGCATGGAGATATGTGGCAGATTCAAGAACAAGTGTTAAAATCCAGATTCCAGGGCCCCATTCCCAGAGATGTTTATTTAGTCAGTCTGGTATATAATCTAGAAATATGAATTTTTAATCAATAACTGACAGTGATTCAGGTGCTAGGGGTCCTAAGACCCATGAGAACAAAAATACATACTGTATGGCCTCCATATTTTCCATAACTCTTCAAAAACAATGATAGATGGCATTTACAACAGTTGTGTATCTCATGAAAAGGAATTTGGCAAATTAGTAGCTTACCAAATTATTCAACAGAATAAATGTAGCAGCATGAGAAGCTTTGAGATTCTAACCCTTTCCTTCTTCTGGAGGGTTTATGGAGTGAAGTAGAATGAATGAATCAATAATTATCCTTGTTCAAGTAGATTTTACATATTCCTTGCCACTTTGGATTTAGGAGAGCACTTGTTTCTTGTAATTTCTAGAGAATCTAACAAATTGCCAGAGAACATTAATGACAAACTTGTGAAATCCTTCACCATCTGGAGAATAGAATAAGGCATATTCTGCTGTTGGAGATGAGTAGACAAAGGAGAAAACGAAATTATTTCATTCATATAACTATATTCTTCAGAATCTTAATGCTCTCCAATTGGCTGAGGAAGTCCACATAATTTTTTTGGTAATGATTCCATCACTTTCAAATGCTGTTTTAAAATATCCTGCTCCTCTGAAATGCATACACTCCCTTCTTCTCCATAGGTACATTATCTGAGAGAATTACATTTCTTTCCTGAAGAGCATGCATTGCTACTGGACTCCCAATATTTCACTATACTCCCCAATTATGCTTTTAACTTGGATAGCTTCAATGGCTACATGTCTGGCATATCTAGAACCATATTTTCTCACAGCTTTTATCTTGATTCTACTCCATTTCAAACAGGCACCTATAATGAGATTCTGGGACTTGTCCTCATCTAAGATGCTGCACCTTTGAAACATTAAGTTCAAATGCCACTCTGTATGGAGAGAAATGCTTATCCTGGTAAGCCTCTCAATGTTACTCTAAATAGTAGTTAAATAAAACAATTAAAATCTTGAGAAATACAATGAAGAAGACAAAAATGTGGTAAGATAGCCTGAGAGAGAAGTTTGAAGTATAATGGTTCAGGAAACTAGAATTTTCAATAAGCCCAAAATATAAGTAGTTCTAATTCTATACCACTCTTGTCAGAGAATATTCTCTGTATGAAAATTACTAAAAATTTTGTTTTGGGTCAAGCTTGGTGAATATTCTATGTACATTGGGAAAAAAAGCCTATTCTGCTGTTGTTCATTGTATATGGCTAATAATTCCAAAAGTGTAAAATAGATGCTCTCAAAGGTAAAAATTACACATCTGAAAAATTCTAAGTAAAAGCTACACTCCTTTGACAGCTCTCTTTTAAAATTTGCTTAAAAGGCTATATGACTGAATTAAAAGTTGAGAGCTTTTTTAAATCTCCAATACAGCAGTGAAAACATGTAGACAATCTTTATTCATTGTAATTAAGGACAGAAATAAAAATCATAATCTTAAAACTTCTTAATTATTAAGCAATTATCATGTTCTAAGAACTCTGCTAATACTTTTATATGCATTAACTTACTTTCTCAAATCTTCACCTACATAGTCAATGTTTTAACATAGATGTCTTACTAACATTTCAAACTTCACACACTTTAATATAAATATTTCAGTTTTATCACTAAACTTATCTCCCTCATCCCCAATTTTCACGTCATTAAATGGTATTACAATTGACCAGTTATTTGTGGCTATTAGTCTAAAATATTAACATGCTTTGCACAGTAATTATTAGAATAAGTAGAAAAAAATTGAACAGGTACATAAAAGATTTGAATTTTGGTATCAGCAACTTGACCTAACTCTGTAGAGTAACAATTGATTGGTATACGAATCTCATAGACCTTTTCCTGAGCAAATGCAGCCTTACACAAAAGAGCACAAACTGTGTGATTTTTATTTTCTCAAATTCTATAACATGCAAAATTGATCTATGGTGGTTGAAATCAGAACAGTGGCTTTTTGACCACAGAGTAGATATTGGCTGGAAAGGGTAATAAGGGAACTTCCTGGATTGAAGAGATATTCCATATCTAGGTTGCTTAGTGCAAATCACAGATTTGTATAATTTTAAGTTACTGTCTGTTTAGGAACAGAACTGTCTAAGATGGAAACAACTTTTAAAAAAACCTCTTTATCTCAATATACTAATTCCTATGAAATTTTATATGGTCTGGTGACTTCCTTTTAATTGAATATTTTTTTACCACTTACATCTAATGTTATTATTCATATATTTGGATTTTAATCTGCCATCTTGTTATTTGTTTTTTATTTATTATCTCTCTATGTATTCTATTTTAACTCTGTGGCTAGCTTTACATTAAGCACCTCTAAGGATTACAAAGTATTTTTAGCTTATCACATTCTACTTTAAAATAGTTTTATACTGCTTTACAAATATGAAAAAAACTTTATAATGGTATACTTTAATTTACCTTCCCCAGTTTTTGTCCTATTTTTGCCTTATATTTTACTTCTACAGATATTTCACTGTACAAGTGACTATTTTAAATAGTTAATTTTCTGTTAAATAAATTAGTAGCTTTTATATTTATTTAAATTTTTACCATTCCCAGCACTCATTTCTTCTCATAGACCTTGTTTTCATTGTGTATCATTTTTCTACCTCAATGAATTTTTTTTTTTACCAATTCATATAGTTAGAATTTACAGGTGAGACATGCTTTCAGATTTCATTTATTTAATGTTTTCCTGTTTACTGGTGATTTTGAAATTGTTTCATTTTTGTTTTTCTGCAAATTCACTATCACATGCCGAGGTGTGGTTTCCTTACTTTCTTTCTTTTTTTTAAAATATATATTTTTATTTTTTTTAAAGTTATTTAAATCACATAAAAGTTACATAATAATATAAGGGATTCCCATGTGCCCTGCTTCCTATACCTTCCACATTTTCGCACATTAACAACATCTTTCATTATTGTGGTACATTCATTACAATTGATGAAAACATTTTAGAGCATTGCTACTAAGCATAGATTATAGTTTACATTGTAGTTTACACTCTCTCCTGCACAATTTTGTA
This sequence comes from Cabassous unicinctus, assembly GCA_029593785.1. Taxonomy (NCBI): domain Eukaryota; kingdom Metazoa; phylum Chordata; class Mammalia; order Cingulata; family Chlamyphoridae; genus Cabassous; species Cabassous unicinctus. The sequence continues at coordinate 68,761 of JAQZBX010002568.1, forward strand.
GGTTATGGCAAGATATGTAATGACCTGTATCTGTCATTTTAATGTGATTCAGGAACATTCCCAAGTCCCCAAAATGCCCCCATATTTCACCTGTGTTCCTTTCCCTGCCCTCAGAGCCTCTAGTGGCCACTGTCTCCATATGAATGATATCGTTTCTTCCATTGCTGGAATCACAATAAGTCTATAGTAGAATACCAGTAAGTCTAATTTAGCCCATAGTTAATTTCCCAATCCTGAGGAATATGGGATGGTGTAGCCCACTCCCCCTCTAATTGAGAGGAGCCTTTGATCTCATGGGGCAGATGGATTGGATTCTTTTGCTTGCAGTTGCAGACTCTCTTGGTTCCTTGGGATGGTCATTGTCCATCATCACCTCCTTGTTAGTTGTCCTGGGTGAGTCTAATGAACTGCAGAGTAGGTATTGCAACTCTGTTGAATTTCAGGGCCCAGCTGCCACATGGATAGCCCAGAGATTAAAGTCTCTTGGATATTCACCTACCAACTCCAGCACTAAACATAGGTTCAAATAAAAGGGACAGAAGAGGCATATGTAGAGAAGTCACATCTGAGTCCAACTCTGTCACACTCAGGAGCACAAGCTCCAAAGTGGGGCCACTGGAAAGGCACTAAACTTAGGCGCTATCTGCCATGACTATAGGTCCTGGGTGTCTCCAGAGCCCTTAGGACCCACACTATTTGGGGTAGTATCTACTTTGGCCATCTATGAGATCCTGCTGAGACATGCATAAGCGTTACCTCTCTGATGACCTCCAGACTCGCTTTGAATTTTCTTAGCCATATACGCTCATTTGTCTTTATCCTTTCCCCCTTTAATTCAAGGTCTTTTTCCAGTTCTATCACCAGCCAGTGCTTGGTAGTAATCCCTTGGTGCCAGGGAGGCTCATTCCTGAGAGTCATGTCTCACACTGGAGGGAAGGTAATGCATTTATATGCTGAGTTTAGCTTAGAGAGAGGTCACATTTGAGCAACAAGGAGGCTCTCAGGAGGCAACTCTTAGTTACTCTCCAACACTAGGCTAAGTTGCAAATTCAAGAGCAAAAGGCTTGCAAGCATAGTCATCACTATCAATGGGCCATCCTTCTTCACTAGTCATTGACTCTGCACTTGGGGGATTGTGGCTGCTCCTTTATTTTTGTCCTGCAAGAGTTTGTTTCTTTATATTCACCATGATTGGAGGTTTATTTTTTACTTTCTTGACTATTTGGGTCCATGTTTTCCTTACATTTGGAAAATATTTGTTTATAAAATCTTCAAAATTTTCATTGATATATCTTCTGTCCTTTTATATACAATAATTATAATTTAGTCTGCTTAATTTAATCCTACATGTTAAAAATGCATTTTAAAATATTTTTCATTTTTTCTTCTCTTGGCTTATTTTAGGGTCTTAATCTGAAATAACCAGTGTCATTATATGAAGGGGAGAACTGAACACAGATAGACATAGGGAGAACACCACATGTGATGACTGAGAAAGAGACCGAAGCCCAAACAATGGCTACCACTAAAAGCCAAAAGAGAAACTTGGAACAGATTCTTCTTTTGTAGATTTAAGAGGAAGCACAGCCCAGGTGACATTGTGATTTTGGACTTCCAGCCTTCGTAACTGTAGACAATAATTTTTTATTATTTTAAGCCAACCAGTTTGTAGTACCTTGTTACAGCAACCCTAGTAAACCAAATATATATAAAATATATAATATAATATATAATTTATATTTCACAAATGAATATATCATATTTTGTATTTCTATCACCAGCATTTTCATTTGTTTCATATTTTAGAGTTTTCATTTCTCTCCTGAAATACGCCATCTCTCCCAATCAAATAAATTATTCTTTTTCTGTAAATTCTTAAACATATTCATAACTGTTTCAATGTTATGGTCTGCTAATTCCAATAACTTGACAGCTGTGGGTCTGCTTCTATTGGGTATGTTTGATTTTGATTTGAGTTATTCTAGATATTGTTAATAAAATATATGGAGAATGAAGGTTATTTCTGTTTAATTCTGTATTATTTATTTTCTAGAGAATGAAATCCATTTCCTCTGTTGAGCACTTGGGAGAAGAGCTCATCTGTTCAATTTTGAAGAGTGTCATAGAGATAAGGCTGAAATTAAGATCAAGTCCATTTGTCAAAGTACATACATTAGTTAGTTATTGCTGCATAACAAATTATCCAAAAAACTTTGGGGCTTAAAACACCAACCTCTTTTTCTTAATTTCACAGTCTCTGTGGATCACTAATTCAGGTTTAGTGTAGCACCTCTTGCTCTGCATGTTTTACAAATCTGTAGCTACCTCAAGGCTTAACTCAGATGGATCTGCTTTGTAGGTCACTCACACGTTTGGCAGCATGATTGTTTCTCATGGGGTGTTGTACTAAGTTCTCAATTCTTCATGAGCTATTGGCTACAGTCTTCTCTCAATTCTTTGCTACGCAGGCCTCTC